>OY720456.1:6272609-6305109 GCA_963082715.1 Harpalus rubripes | reverse complement strand
ATGCATGTCTCGCTGGTATATTAAAATTTTATGAGGCTATTTTCTATGTTTATGAGTTGTCATAAAAATTATGTTGGTCTAGTAATCTTTTTATTAATTTTAATAACTGCACTAAATGTTCTCGTAAAAAGTTACATTTATCTCTTACAAATTACCAGATTTTACGTTCCCACGCAGCTTGTTTTCTCTATTTTATTTGATATTTTCTGTTTTTTAAATTAGGTTGATAAATCTCAAGATTTATGTTACGATTTCATGTTGACGAAAGCTTATAATTGTTTTCTTAATTGGTGTTGATGCTGGGATTCGAACTAGGAATGGAACCGTCGATATACGAGGCGGCAACGGTCATTGCGATAGATCGGTTGGAATTTTTAATTTGTTTCTTTAAAAATGTAAACTGAAAGAAAATTTAAAATCGATATTGAAATAATGAAGATTTTTAGCGTTAATTATAATATTCTTCCTTGATTTTATAGCAATAACATACCTAGGAATGTTATGCATATCTTAACTGCCGAAGATGTCGGTTTGAAATCCGAGCTCGTAGAGCGAGGATTTTAAGACATCTAAGGCTTGTTATGATTCATAACATCCGTGGTTTGTTCAATAGTTTATCGGTTTCAGAAAATGAAGACATTATTGATAAACAGAACAATAATTTTGACATATGTCAATATGACAAATATTCAAATTATGTGCTTTGTTCCTCATGTTTATTACTTTAGAGTAAAGTAGACCGTATTTAGAACGATACGCTATCGTTATCTGTATGTATTAATGAAGAGCATTATATTTTCATTTAATTTTATTTTGATTTTGTAGACCGTTGTTGACAAGTCAGTATGGTAATAATATTATCATACAGATACAGTTATAACTTACTTACCAGCTTATTTTTGTACATGTAAACAATGGAATAATATCCTGAAACCGGTAAACAATTTAACTATACTATAATTAATGCACTTTAGGCTTCGCTTTGAGATGTCACATACTCTCTTTAAAGTGTTAATGAGGCGTTGTTGACGTCGCTGAATTTAATCACATAGTCATTTATTATCTCCGTTATAATGTAAATGTGTCGCAAATGAAATAGGCTCGTGCTACTTCGAGTCATTAAAAAAGACTTTATCTTAAAGTTCGTAGAAGTAAATTAAAACAAAGCAACATAAGAAATGACAAAATTTTCTGGATTGTTGTTACATTTAAAATTTTATATTTAGAAATATATTAACTTTCTTTAAAAAATGCAGCAAAAGATCTTTATTTCGCAGAGATACGTATACAGGGTGTTTCAATATTCCAGGACAAAATATATGGTCGGTGTTACTACTACGTAGTGTTGGCTCCCATCGATGCTTAATATAACATCCCTAACTTTTCAGGGAACTAAATTAACCGTGGTTTTAACTGGGATGATTATATTTTAAAATTGTTTTTCATTGAAATCTATTATAGGCTTCAAATAAAGTACCATTTCTGAAAATTATGTAATGTAATTTCCAGCGGCGTAGAAATGAAACTTCTACCTTGTGAATTAAGTCACAAAAAATGCCATTTCTACGACGTTTGAAAAAAAATAAATTTTAAATTGATATACGTGTGTTCAAAGCCTACTCCGAGTTAGGATTTTTTTTGAACACACTGTATAATCTTCCTTACTGATCTTCCTTGTTTACGCATATTTTATTTATTGCGTTCCAATAAACAATAAAATAATTCACTTGCTGAAAAATCGAAGACATGAATGAAGTATTCGGCTATAAATAGAGTGATAGCATAGCAATCGTTCCTATTCTACGTCATGTAATAAGTTCGCAAAGGTCCTCGGAGTATTAATCAAGTTCCGATAACGCTCAATAAAATCCCAGATCTGCGAATTATTCCGAAATGAGAAAAAATGTCAGCCTGAGGGTAGCAGAAAAGTTTCCAGCTCATTTATCTCTGATGAGCACTGGAGCAACATACGATGACGAAAGAAACAGAAATAACAATGTACAAAAAGCACTAAGAATAGACATTTCAGATGGAAGTATACGAATACATTGGATATACACAATATTTTTTAACATTTATCTTAAAGTGACATTAGGTATCCGCCAATAGGTTCTATTGAGTCCCTTAAATATAAAACATACGTATTTCGAAATTATAATTACCACACTCTTTGTAGTATAAAATCTTATTTTTATTTTATACCGTACTATTGGGCTAGACGCTAGGACGACTTTTCCAAATTTAAGGGGATTCCTCACAAGGGATTTTTGAGACTTTTTTGTTGTAATTTTAAGGTAAAAAGATATTCCCGTGGGAATTAGCTGTCTAACAATTAGTTCCGTATGCAGGCGAATTCTAACATAAATTGACTATAAAAGTGTATAAATTCCAGTGTTTTTTTATCTTCCGTCATACCTTTAGGTAAGGAAGGTATTGTTTTTGGTCAAAAATTCGATGGTGAGTTTTTAATGAATAAGCACGTTTTAGAGACCCTAGAACACGATTTTACTATTTTTACGATGATGTCTATATGTGTGTTTGTATGTATGTATGTATGTATGTATGTATGTATATATATATATATATATATATATATATATATATATATATATATATATGTGTGTGTGTGTGTGTGTGTGCGCGCGTTTTAGAGACCCTAGAACACGATTTTACTATTTTTACGATGATGTCTATATGTGTGTTTGTATGTATGTATGTATGTATGTATGTATGTATGTATATATGTGTGTGTGTGTGTGTGTGTGTGTGCGTTTTAGAGACCCTAGAACACGATTTTACTATTTTTACGATGATGTCTATATGTGTGTTTGTATGTATGTATGTTTGTATGTATATATATATATATATATATATATATATATATATATATATATATGTGTGTGTGTGTGTGTGTGTGTGTGTGTGTGTTTGTGTGTGTGTTTGTGTGTCGATAACTCCAAAACTACAATTCTAAAAATTATAATTCTTTCGTATCCATCTTCGTTACATTCATGTGGTGTGTATGTATGTATATACATATATATGTGTGTGTATGTGTGTGTGTATATGTCTGTGTGTGTAACAAAATTTTCGTCTACGATTACTCTACTACAATTCCAAAAATTATAATTCTTTCGTATTCCTCTTCGTTACATTCATATGAAGAGCTGATTAGATTTTGGTTATAATTGGTCGACCGGAAGTACTCTCATTTGAAGATTTTAACAGTTTTTCTTGAAAAAACGCTGTTAAATATAATTTTTTTCACATTTATTATTATTATAAATATTAAAGAATATTTTATTCTCTATACGATTTGATTACATTTTATACTTCATATTCAATGGATATTGAGTAAAAAATTATAAAGAAATAAAATTTCACACTGGGAACAACTATACTTCATTTCACTTAAGAAAATAGTGATGGAAAGATAGGTGCAGTTTGATCTTGTTTTTTGAGTGGATAATATTCCGGTGTTACCCAATCAAACAACAAAATCTAACTGCACCTATCTTCCCAACACTATTTTCTTACGTGAAATGAAGTATAATATAATTTTAAAAATTCTGATAGACAGATGTCAATGTCAAGTATTATTGACATAATATTTGTATTATAATTTTACTACAAATATAGAATCAATTCTAAAAACTTTCTGTATGGAATATGTACAAAATACAGAGAACTGAGGGAAGGTAATGTACGGGAAATATAGAATCTTTCGCTGTCTGGATGGAATTTGTATAAAATACATAGAACTGACGGAAGATAATGTGCTTGCCACATCAGATTTTCATTTGTAAATTCAATGCGCACTTATTTTTTCAGTGTAAACTTGTTCAGTACTACGTTTTCCGCTTATTACGAACTGCACTTAGTGCACTATCAACGTGCACTGAGTGCATATTTTATCGCACCGACTAGCAAGTGCAACAGTTTGAGTGCAAATAATGACAGCGTCAAATTTAAAAAACATTACATTTATGTCACTTTTTGAAGAAATTTGTTCGACTTCGTTGACATTTGATAGTGTTTTAATAAAATTTCAGTTTTTCAATAAAGTCAGCAAGTCTCTTAGAAACGATTATTGATATTATAGAATACCTACCTAGAATGCTTCTGTAAGAGACAAAATAATTACAAATTCATATAATTTAGGTAGTAGTTTGCAAGAACGGAAATCAATAGCATTGAGAATACAAAAAAAAAAATATATAAAAATTCTACGATGAAGTATTATTTCCATAACTAACAGTACCTATTTCAAATAAATGCTTTCGGATAGCGGATTATACTCGTTCCCAAAAATTATTATATTGTACATTTTTTTTTCTTATTTCTTTCTTATGAATTTTCCCAATTTTCTGCCGTAATTCGTGTTATGTTGTGAATGAAAGCATAGCAACGTTTCATTTTCCCTGAAGCTTCCTTCCGTTCTCTGCCAAGGTCATGACGTCCGCCCGACCACCGACGCCCAAGGCCCAATGGCGAAACATCAAGGGACACTTTAGTGCCAAACGCATTACAAGGGAAATGACCCGACGTCGAACCCATCGCCAGAAGGGCATGGTTCGTTTCGAGCTACGAAAAAGATCATTTGTGGATTTAAGTTGATATTTGAAGTATCGTGGGTGTAATGTTGGATTTATACAGCGTAAGCCGTAACGTAATGTACCGTGCTGTGGCGTATTGTAACGTATCGTAACGCGCTATTTTTTAGGCTATTTTATACAGAACTTTTACGGTACATTTTCGTAAAAAGTATACTAATGCTCTTTCGATAAAAGTGTAGTGTACATCAGATTTGTATTTATCAGGTTCATTAGTTTATTCGCAATACACTATATTTCATATATAGGCTGTCTCACAACTCGCGCCCCAGAGCGAATGAGGAAACACGAGACTGCACTCGGATGTGTAATATCGAAAAAAAAAAAAACTAGCTTAAAAGATATTCGAGAAAAGAGGTCTTAAAATTGACCAATCAGAGACCTGTAACGTGTGTTTGCCGTAATTTTATGTTACAAAGGTTTTATACAAATCAAATCTTCTTTAAAATGAGTGAGCGACTGTAGTTTTCGAAAAATGTCAGTGTCAAATTAAATTTGACAAGGTGAATAAAAAAAGGCAAATTCTTACCATGTAATCAGCCGCTGATTACTTAGAAATGATTTTAATTTTCGGAGAATGTGGACGTAACGCCAGCAAGGCAGCACGAGTCTATTCGGAACGTTTTTCGGATAGAAATCTTGTTAACCTAAATTTGTTTACAGTAAAAAGTCAACTCTAAAGTGTCAAAATTACAGTAAGTCAAACAAATTTTGTAACTCACTAGTAGTATTTTTAAAACCGAGCAACCAGTTTTATTTTGTAATAATATCATCACACCTGAAGATATCCTTCCGGGATTGGTGGATTAAAAAGTCTTGTAACTCCGTTATGCAAGCAGCCGCAAATTATTTTCTTCTATTTGTTGGCAACCTATTGTCGTCGGCAGTGTCAGTTTCGTCTGGGGCGCGAGTTGTGAGACACCCTGTATATTTCCATTAATCTAAACTTTTACACATTACATATGTCACTTATGTCACTCAAAGTCACACAATGTAATGTAGTATTTTTTATATTTATATCCATTTAATTTATTAATTCCAATTTTGATATAATTAGCCACACAAAAACAGACTATAGCGCAGGGCAGTAATAATTTTCGTAATATCGCAACGTACCGTAACGTGCCGTAACGTAGAAAGATAAAAGTTGGTGATCTTTGGGTTTTTGACACGTTACGGCACGGTACGTCACGTTACGGCACACGTCTGTATAAATTATCACATATGTATGCATTGATTTATTCTTTACGTACCGTGCCATGGCATATTGTATCGTATCGTAACGCGTGATTTTTCTAGGCTATTTTATACAGAACTTTTAGGGAACATTTTCGTAAAAAGTATACTATGCTCTGTCGATACAAGTGTAGTGTACATCAGATTTGTATTTATCAGGTTCGTTAGTTTATTCGCAATGCACTATATTTCATATATGTATATTTCCATTCAATATATTAATCTAAACTTTGACACATGACACGTGTCACTTATGTCAGTCAAAGTCACACAAGACAGTCTATTTGTAATGTAGTATTTTTTATATTTATTTCAATTTGATATATTTATCTCAACTTTGACATAATTATGCACACAAAAATAGACTATAGCGCAGGTCAGTAGTAATTTTTGTAATATCGCAACGTACCGTAACGTGCCGTAACGTAGAAAGATAAAAGTTGGCGATCTTTGGGTTTTTGACATGTTACGGCACGGTACGTCACGTTACGGCTTACGTCTTTATAAATTATCACATATGTAAGCATTGATTTATTATTTACGTTACGTTAAGGCTTACGCTGTATAAATCCAGCATAAGTATTTGACCAAGGGTTAATAAAATCTCATATCTCGTATTATATTATGGGGTCTCGTGGCCGCGTGCCTGAATGTCTTGTCGCGAATCTGGGGAACCGGGTTCGATTCCGACTGACGCGAAATATTTCGAATTTTAAATGGCACAAAATTGACCCCTATGGTGCACTCTCCACGCCAGCAATGAGTGCCCGTGAGGTGACGCCTGGTAAACGCCCGCGCGGTGCAAATATGTCATCATAATTACCGAAATCTGCCTACAAAGCAGATTGGCACACCCAGCAATGGGTAATATGCCGTGATGACATATTTATTTATATTTGAAATTACATAGAAATTAACTTCCTTTCGCTTCAAATTCAAAAGGGGCGAAATGATCCTTCCCAAAATAGTAAGATTAGGATACAGGAGTGAAAGAATATTAAAGGAGCGTCATCCCTCGTGCCCCGTTGGCAGTTTGTAGGTAGCACAAAGAACTCATTTTAATATAAAAATATGTTAGCATAAAGACAGCGGATCATGCTACAGTTTTGGTTTTCTGCTCCATTAAAATGCTAATGACAGCGTGTTTTATCACAGGACAAATGCCCCATCACTGGCGTTATGACACGAGCGAATAAGCGACAATTGTTTGGGGAGATATCAACGCTCAAGTTTTGTTCAAACAGTTGAAAAAATATCAGCAGTTTACCAATTGAAATTGGAAAAATGTTTTACTCTGCATATTTTTTTGAACTAATACAAACAAAAAGAAATATATATGAATATTATTTTTGAACTTGAGTATACATCTCCAAATTATAAAACAAAATTATCGATTTCCAATACTGAATTTATTGTCACCTTCTTTTTGCCAAATTAGTTGTTTGTTTTCCTCTTTGATGTTGATGGATCGAAAAACAAGACAATAAAGCCCCCGGTTCACGAAGGATTCCGACCTTCAGCATCAACTTATTCGCTTTTGTTAACGTTGATTTAATACCAAGTTTATGAAAGTGAAACTTTGGTTTTAGTTTTCGGGAACTTTGTCTCCATCTTTAACTTTACTGGGGTCACCACTCGCAATGCGTAGGTTTTCAACATATTGCGTGCGTATTATTTTAATAAGAGATGAGATTTATTCTAAATGAATATGCATATTTTATATTTCAAGCCGGAAGAGAATAATTATTTCTGTCGAACACGTCCGGAAAGTTGGAATTTGTTTTTAGAGATTAAAATGTTTTTATGTAAATTATGCTGCATCTGTTTCCTAATTAGGACAAAAGTTAGTATAATTTTGTTTGGAATTTTGAATATGAAATTACCACTTTTTACCTCTCGCTAAGAGAGGTATTGAATTCATGCTAAAAATCGCATATCCAGATTTTGGTGAATAAGCACTTTTTAAGGTCCCAGAATCCGATTATAACATTTTTCGATGATGTGTGTGTGTGTGTCTGCGTGTGCGTGTGCGTGTGCGTGGGCGTGTGAGTGTGCGTGTGCGTGTGCGTGTGCGTGTGCGTGTGCGTGTGCGTGTGCGTGTGCGTGTGCGTGTGCGTGTGCGTGTGCGAGTGCGTGTGCGTGTGCGTGGCCTTGCGTGTGCGTGTGCGTGTGCGTGTGCGTGTGCGTGTGCGTGTGCGTGTGCGTGTGCGTGTGCGTGTGCGTGTGCGTGTGCGTGTGCGTGTGCGTGTGCGTGTGCGTGTATGTGAGTGTGTATGTGTGTGTGTGTGTGTGTGTGCGCGTGCGTGCGTGCGTGCGTGCGTGCGTGCGTGCGTGCGTGCGTGCGTGCGTGCGTGCGTGCGTGCGTGCGTGCGTGCGTGCGTGCGTGCGTGCGTGCGTGCGTGCGTGCGTGCGTGCGTGCGTGCGTGCGTGCGTGCGTGCGTGCGTGCGTGCGTGCGTGCGTGTGTGTGTGTGTGTGTGGATGTTGGATCCACGATTTCTCAAATACTATAAGACTTAAGACATTTTTAACTACGGATTCCTCAATCTAACAATAATGGGAACAGTTGATTAAGTTTTGGTTACAATTGGACAACCAGAAGTAGTAGTTACAAGAAAAAAATCATCTAAATATTATTTATCGAAAATTTATGTAAATTCTTATATTAAAGAACGTTAAATTCTTTATTCGATAAATATAAATTCATTATTATATCTTCTATAGATTTAGAGATAAAGAAATGCATATAAAATAATTTGGTTTAAAAAATCTCAGATCAAACTACTTCAAGGCAAGAAATTCAAATGTTTGTAATTGACACATAAATGTCACTGTCAAAAATATTTCTATGCCACTGTCAAAAATATTTGTACATCATTATGAAAATAACGTAAAAGTCAACAACGCAAAACAATATACGTAAAAAAGAATATAAAAGGAGTTTGCGAAAAAATGACGAATATAAAGAAAAAGAAAAGGAAAGTAGAAAAAGAAAATGTCGGGATATTAAATATAAAGAAAATGTATGTATTGTACATAGTTTATATTAAAATATCCCATAGATTTTGCAAATATATGTGAAAATTATTTTGTATTTAAAAATATTTTTTGTTTTATGCGTACAACCAGGTAAAATATCTGGCGAGAGGTTATGTGCTGGCCACATCAGATTTTTATATTTACTGTGATACGATGGATCGTGAAATAAAGAATAAAGTCATTTGCCATTAGTATTTAGTGAAACTCTATAATAAAGTAAACTTTGATATGACTATGTATTTATTTTTATAATTTCATCCATTTCTTTTTTCATCATATACTTCCTATAATCTGTTATCATCTTATACCAACTAAAAATCCATCACTGCCAATATGTCCAAAGCCAGCTAAACCATTTCATTTGAAATTTATCTTACGAGTGCAGCTTTGAAAAAAAGGAAAGCAGTGTATTGAATATCCGATGCTCTTCAAACACAAATATTGGGTTGGGAGCAAACAGTAAAGGAACAAGCGAGAAACGCATGCCGCTAGCAAATGTCCAACTGGCCACTCAGTAGACAGGCGCAGACATAACGTAAACGTAGTGAGATTGAACAGCGATCTTGCAGAGGTTTATTGGATCGCGGATCGTGATTTGAGATTCGAGATCGTGATCGTCTGATCACATATGAGACTTTAAGATTCACTTACAAGGTCAACAGAAAGATGGCTTTATTGAATTTTTGTAAGATTCAAATCTCAAAACGACACGTAATTGAATCGGTCATTTTGTAAAGGGGTCAAATTTTACACTAACGCAACTGCTCTGACAGTAAATAAGAGATTGAGAAAATCAGATGCAGTCACAGCACAACAAAATAATGGACTCTATAATTTAAAAAGATATAAATTTTAAAAGATATCAATAATATCAGCCTTTGTTCCAAGATGCGATGCGGAAATTGTGACAAGTCGAGTGCAGAGCAATAATAAACAAATCACCACATTATCAACTCTTCTAAATTATAGTTCCACTAAGAATATTTCAACTCTGTTGTGCTTGATTACAATAAAGAAAATTTGATTACAATAATGAAAATGACTAATAAATACTCAAAAGTTCAAAATACGCAAAATTGGATTATTTAAAATTACAATATAATTCCGTACCAGTTATTATGTTTCAGGATATTATTCCATTGTTTACATGTACAAAAGTAGGCTGGTACCTAAGTAATAACTGTATCTGTATGGTAATATTAGCTGCGTTCCATTTAGCATAGCTCTTGGGGTAGGTAGCACCGAAGTGAACTGATCCGCCACTACTCTAAACGTATTTTAAAGGAACAGTTTTTCAACTTTTCAAACAAGTATTTCGACATCAGATGAATCAGAAGACGATGTAGTACTCAGTAGCAATAAGTAAAAGGGACTGGGAACCTGGTTTTGATTCCCACGGTTTTTTTTTTCGTTCTTGTTTTCCGAATTTGTTATTGCGAACAGGGACTGGGAAAAATTTGTCTAAAATAATTTATCTCACATATCTAAAAAGTTAACAAAAATTTGTAGAATAATAAAAGTATTTACCTTTTTAAGCTCTTTGAGAATCTTCGGCACTAATAATTATTTTATAATTTGTTTGACGCCACGCCAAATAAATTAATTTATGACAAAGATATTCTTTATGTCAAATAGACAAAACAAAATAAACACAAAACGGAGTAGCCTACTCCAAAAAAATCTTGGTGCTTGAAGGGGAAAGGGACGAAGAACTCGAGTAGATCCCGATTATTTAGCTCTCGCTAAATGGAACGCGCAAAACAGTCATAGGGGTACTAAAGTGCTACTCGGTGCTACTCCATATGCTAAATGGAAAGCAGCTATTATTACCATACTGACTTGTCAACAACGGTCTACAGAATGAAAATAAAATAAAATGAAAATCTAATGCTCTTCATTAATCCATACAGATAACGTTAGTCTATCGTTCTACATACGGTCTACTTTATTCTAAATAAACATGAGGAATAAAGCACATTTTAATATTTGTCATATTGATATATGTCAAATTAATTGTTCTGTTCACCATAGAAATCTGAAAGTAGCATTAATGAGACAATTTCAAAAAATGATATTTATCAATAATAAGCATTTACGAAAATTCTACCGGTAGATACCGCATCTACCGATTGCGTTCGAAAACACGTGTGGTTAATAGTTACCGTGGCCGCGTGCCTGAGTGTCAGGTCGCGAATCTGGGGAACCGGGTTCGATCTCGACCGACGCCAAATATTTCCAATTTTAAATGGCACAAAATTGACCCCTGTGGTGCACTCTCCACGCCAGCAGTGAGTGCCCGTGAGGTGACGCCTGGTAAGCGCCCGCACGGTACAAATATTTCATCATTACCGATATCTGTGTATAAAGCAGATTGGCACACCCAGCAATGGGTAATAAGCCGTGATGATATATTTATTTATTTATTTAGTGTTCCAAAATTGTACCATATATCTACCAGATTCATGATTTGTGGAGTTAGTGATGCCAAACGAAGCGCGCGCGTTAAAAGTGAAAATGTGTTCAATGTGGGAATCGGAAGAAGGACTGCGCTCAGTTTTTTAACTACGTCAAATTTCAAATCTGTTTTAATCTTTCAAATCTACCCGGTTTACCACTTGCGTTCTTAAAATATCGATTCCGGTAACTGTAACCTGGTAGACAGCTGTTTACCGATATATACCGGTAACAGTTAGTAGTATTTTCGAAAATGCCTGTCTTAATTTTCTGATACCGATAAACTATTGAACAAACCAAAGATGTTATTTATCATAACAAGCCTTAGATGTCTTAAATCCTCGCTCTACGAGCTCGAATTTCAAACTTACATCTGCGGCAGTTATGATGTGCATAACATTTCTAGGTATGTTAGTAGCTATAAACAATGCCGACAATTTTATGTAAAATTTTTATTACAGATGCACTTTTTAATTCGGAATAACTAAACACTCGTATGTTATATGTTTATCATGTTTTTATTTTGTTCGTTACTCGGACTACTAAAACGATGAACGATGTTTAAAACACATTTAGTATGCAAATTTGTCCGCAATTTGCGAGTCAGTCAGAGGATTTGCTTTTGATGTAAACTAGAACTGTAAAACAAACTAACAAAGTAAATAGAAAATGTAACTTATACATAGGTTAGCGTTCAAAATTAAATAATGAGGAAATGCTGTACACATAATTTTTCTTGAAACTTATTCCTGGTGACGCAGATATTTTCTATATTGCACCTATAAAACATTTATTAGAAGTTTTCTGTGGCATCTTTATCACAAGTCGACAAATTCAGAAACGGGGCATTTTATTTATTATTGTAATCAAATTTTCTTTATTGTAATTAAAAATTTCTTTGTTCTAACACTTATTACTATAACTAATGCTTCTTATTTCCTTCAGTGAA
This sequence comes from Harpalus rubripes, assembly GCA_963082715.1. Lineage (NCBI taxonomy): Eukaryota > Metazoa > Arthropoda > Insecta > Coleoptera > Carabidae > Harpalus > Harpalus rubripes. The sequence continues at coordinate 6,292,820 of OY720456.1, read as the reverse complement.
GAACTGAATCACAACTAGCTTACATGAAATAAAAGAATTTATGGCCACATAATAAATTTTTCAATCTCCTGATAATCTAAACACTGTATATTCGTTGGTAGAGAAGCAAATGTTGTTGTACTAAACTGCGGTGCTTCGTGTTACGACGTTTGACCAGAGCCCTCGAATGAAATAAAATATTTCCCCTCTTATGTGCAATAAAAAAGAATTATGGTATAAACAAAATTCACAGATATATCAACCGGTATTAAAATGTCGAAAATGGCCGTCATAAAGGTTTTACATTCTCGCTTTGCCAAAAACCAAAGCATATCCAAAGGCAGCTTGATCAATATTTAAAGATATTTCATTATTTAGAATACAATAATAATGGACCTTTTCAATTTAAAGAGATAGAAGATATGCGCAATGGGGATCTGCGCGTAGTAAGAATAACTGACATCTATGGCGTTAGTTTCTAAAAAATTTAGACGTAAAATGTGAGAATATCTCAGATAACTTTAAAAAATCTTAACAAAATAAGTTACAAAAGCTTTTATTGAAGGTAAAATGTCTAACGATGCAAATTTTCACTGAGAATACTGACAGTTGTTCGCGCCATTTTCTTACTATTTGCAGTGATAGAAAGAGATAGGTCCATTGAAGTAAATCATTTAAATTGAATGAAAAGGTCCTAAATAATATTTCGAATATACGAGTATATCCCTCTGATCCTCTTAATTTTTTTAAAGAATCTTAATTACAACAAAAACTTTGCTTAATTACAATAAAGAAAATTTGATTATAATAATGAAAATTACTAACCAATACTCTTAAAAGAGCAATGATTCAAAATTAGTAGAACGATCTATTTTTCTCAGGGCCGGTATTTCCATCTCCGGATAAAGTTCAGAATAACTGTCCGTCAGATAAATGATAAAATATCGCATCGAAATAAAAGCATAAATGAAGCAAATTATATTGATGCGATACTGTTCATTTATCGGCAGAGGCTAGTACTCAATCGCAGTGGCGTAACTAAGAGTTCGGGGGCCCGCCCGCAAAAAGTTTTTGGGCCCGTTAAAATTGTAGCGTTTATCATGAGGAACTACATACCACAAGAACTTGTGGAAATTGTGACTAGGCTCACTTTAATGTCGGAGGCCTGAAAATCAAAGATTAGGCACCTTTACATCCCACCAAAGTCATTGTATGTTGTAGCATTTACTTTGAAAATGTGATTGGACCGTATTCTTTTTTTTTTTTTTTGAAAATTAAATTGATGGCGCTCTCGTATCGTTATTTAATCCCACGTTTTGGTAATACACATTGGCCGCCAGGTGTCCTGATTTGACAGCCCCAGACTTCTTTTTATGGGGTTATTTTAAAAGAAAACTCTGGATCAGTTGCAGGAAAATATTTGCTAAGAAATTGAAATTCTACAGGCCGAAATGTGATAGAAAATAAAGAGCTTGATTTTGCAAAGCAGATAAGGGGTCCCTTAGCCAATATTATTTTTGGAAATTAACATTTAAAAAAATAAAAGATTAAATAAATTTGTATGTTTCTACAAAAAAAGATTAAATTCAAAATTTCGCAGTAATAAGAAAATTATAAATCATTAGGGCCTTTCTAGAGCCGGGACCCACTCGCAATGCGGGCCCTGTGGGCCCGTTAGTTACACTGCTCAATCGTCTTTACACACAATCAAACTTTTACATGAACCTTATACCTGTATTACCTAAAATAATGGACTGTAGCACTGTTCAATAGACCTTTTCAATTTAATGGCTATCTCTTTCTATCGCTACAAATAGTAAGTAAAATGGCACTATGGCACCAAAACAATTGCCAGTTGGGCTGTCAAACGAAACGTCAAAAATATTGCAGTCATTAAAATACCTTTGTTAAATAAAAGCTTTTGTAACTTTTTCCGAGAAGTTTTTTTAAAGTTGTCAAAGATTTTTCTCAAATTTTACGTCAATTTTTTAAAAACAAACGTCATAGATCTCATTGTTCTTACTATACGCAGATCCTTATTACGCATATCTTCTATCTCTTTAAATTGAAAAGGTCTATTGAAATTCTTTTGGAATTTTATCAAATGCTTTCCTTATTTATGTGTTCGTATTTCTGGAATGCGTTTAGCTCCTCTTCCGTTGTTTTAAAGCGAGAATCCAGGGATCATAAGTTATGAGTGTTCGAAGATTGCAGGATCATATTTTAAAGCCATTCTGTTTGTTCCCTCTTGTACTATATCTTCTGCGGTAGTTTAAGTAGCACCAGAGATATATTATATTGTTTTATTGCAATGAAATATTAGCTTTTATAAGTATTGCATCAAGCTTTGTTATAGAGCAGTCATACTTCTTGAAGAAACTTTTATATGTAATGTTTAAAGCAATTTTATTAAGTTAATGGATGAAGTTGTTATTCATAAAACCAGAATATATTTTAAATAAATCTTACTTACTGATTTACGTATTTAGACATTGTCGCTTACATTTTTTCTAAACATACACTAACCTAATGCAGTGTTAGTGTAGAAGTAAATAACTAACATAATGCACAAAAAAAATGTGTAAAACGTAGGCCATAGTTTTGTGAATTGAAAGAATGATAAATAAAACGTACAATCATAAATTTATAATGTATTTACACTTTCAAGAACATTATTATCAAATGGAGAATTGGGAAATAATCGGACACGCAGTCTAATGTAAATAATTTATTTCCTGGCCTACGTTTCGACTGTGACTACAGTCTTCCTGAGGGCTAGAAATGGTCAATGATTCTAGCCAGTCGAAACGTAGGCCAGGAAATAAATTATTTACATTAGACTGCGTGTCCGATTATTTCCCAATTCTCCATTCTGCTACCAGTCGATCATCATACTCCACATTATTATCAAACTATAGTAATCTGTCTAGACAACATACTAAATCATCATATTGTACAGTATAAAACAAGCTTTATACTTACTAAAGTACGACAGTACGAGAAAATAGATTCAATCATTAATAATGGAATTGTCAGACACAGCGTCTAATAAATAATTCCAAAAACATTTTACCTTCAAGCGTATTTTTAAATAATATATTAATAGCATCCATAAAAATTCTTTCTTTTCATCAAGCTAAACTTTTTCGTCCAGAACAAAACAAAATAATAAAAAAACACCGCGTGAACATCTGTAAAAACAAAATCTGTTTACACAATGAAATTATTCGTTCAATTACACTGTAGTATTTATTTTCTCGCTTCATTTGTTTACCATTATTAGAATTTAGAATTTCAAATGAGATAAAGGTTACCTCAAAATTTTTCTTTGGAAAAATTATTTGAAGCTGTAAGACAATGGACACAATCACTTGATAGTGACATTTGTCAATTAGGAATATCTATTTAAAATATAAATAAATATATTATCTATTGCTGCGTGTGCCAATCTGCTTTACACACAGATATCGGTAATGATGATATATTCGTACCGTGCGGGCGTTTACCTGGCGTCACCTTATGGGCACTCATTGCTGGCGTGGAGGATGCACCAAAGAGTTCACTTTTGTTCCATTTAAAATTCAAAATAATAAAGATACAAAATAAAATATTCTTTAACATTTATACAGTGCCGGATTACCCAATAGGCAGAGTACGCAATTGCCTATGGGCCCCGCGCCTTTTAGGGACCCCGCTACATTGGATTAAAGTAATATTGATTTGATTTTGAAATAATGTTTTTTATTCAAACAAATAAATCCTTAAATAATTTTTTTTGATTACAACAAAGAAATGCTTATTTACAATAATGGAATCTTGATTACAATAATAAAAAATCTGATGTGGCCAGCACATTACCTTCCGTCAGTTCTATGTATTTTGTATAAATGCCATACAGAAAGTTCCTTGCAAAAGATTCTATTTCTTGTACATTACCTTAAGACAGTTGTATGTATTTTATACAAATTCCAGACAGAAAGCAAAAGATCCTATATATCCAGTAAAATTATAACACATACATACTGTCAACTGCACTTGACACTGACACCTTTCAATCAGAATTTTCTTAATACATCAGCTGTTTCCAGAGTTATAACATAGCTAGCTAATATACGATATTTAATTTCTTTATAATTTTTTAACTCTATATCCATTTAATATGAAATATAAAATGCATTCAAATCGCATAGAGAATGAAATATTCTTTAATATTTATAATAGCATCAAATGTGAAAAAATGATATTTAACATCGTTTTTTGAAGAAAAACTGTTAAAATCTTCAAATGAGGGTACTTCCGGTTGACCAATTCTAACCAAAATCTAATCAGCTCTTCACATGGATGTAACGAAGAGGAATATGAAAGAATTATAATTTTTTGAATTGTAGTATGGAAGTTATCGTAGACGAAAATTTTGTTACACACACACACACAGACACACATACACACACACACACACACACACACACACACACACACACACACACACACACACACACACACACACACACATACAGACATCATCGTAAAAATAGTAAAATCGTGTGGACCCTAAAACGTGCTTATTCATCAAAAACTCACCACCGAATTTTTTGACCAAAGAAAATACCTTCCTTACCTAAAGGTGACGGAAGGTAAAAATGTGAATCAATACTACAAGACCCTACTATACAACTTGATGGCGTAAAATAAATTGTTAGCGCTATCTGTATTTTACAATGACAGTGATTTAGTGCAATAATTAAAATATAAAGTCCGTTTCCACGACTTGATCCCGACGTCATCAATAGTAAACATATGGTTTAAATCGCCAAGGGCGGGAGAGAATTGATGACGTCATATTGTTACAATGGTTTTATCATAGGGATTTAATTTTCTAGTTTGATATAAGGTGGAGTATGACAGGACAATCATGTTTGACATTTTCAATATTTTATTTGTAATAATTTTGTTGTTCGCTAATATAACATATATGTATCTACTATTATATATATATATATATATATATATATATATATATATATATATATATATATATATATATATATACAGGTTGTTATATTTTAATGGACCCAGGAAATATCTCGCTTCTTTATTAAGTTGGCAATTTTTTTCATATAACATGATTAATACAGGAACATGTAAGCTACTTGATGACGAATGTACGTTCCTGATACCACTTCCGGTTTATGAGTAATTAATATCTACTTTGAAATTTCAAATGGAACATACATTTTTTTACAAATTCGAAAAGAGTATCAAATTTACTTTACAATCATGTAAAATAACCCATATGTTACATTATTAAAAAGTAAAATGGCGGGCACTTTTTTATACACCTAATTGGAAAGAGAATAGTGAGCCATGACTGTGGCTTGTGTTCCTTATTCTTATTTTCTGTATTATTATGACAAAAAATATTATTTAGTTTAATAATAATAGTTACAATTGTTTTAGTTAATTGTTTTATTTCAAGCCACAGTCATGGCTTACTATTCTCTTTCCAATTAGGTGTATAAAAAAGTGCCCGCCATTTTAATTTTTAATAATGTAACATATGGATTATTTTACATGATTGTAAAGCAAATTTGATGCTCTTTTCAAATTTGTAAAAAAATATAGTATGTTCCATTTGAAATTTCAAAGTAGATATTAATTACTCATAAATCGGAAGTGGTATCAGGAATGTACATCCGTCATCAAGTAGCTTACATGTTCCTGTATAAATCATGTTATATGAAAAGAATTGCCAACTTAATAAATAAGCGAGATATTTGCTGGGTCCATTAAAATATAACACCCTGTATGTATATATATATATATATATATATATATATATATATATATATATATATATATATATATACATATATTATTCATCAAAACATATTTCGCAATTGAATAATTATGATGTAATATCAAAACTGTTAAAAACTGACAGTATGAACTATATTGTGTCAATTTCGGTATTCATCAAAATTCAAAAAGTTATTTAGAAATAATAAACCAATTGAATAAATGCGATATAAGTATAATGAATGAAATATACCTCTTTTTATTTTCCATATGCACAATATGTATAATCCCAAATTAACAAAATTACCAACACACAACGAATTATTATCAACGCCAAAATCACCTTAATTACGTGAATGACAGATGACATGAATATTCAAATAATTCAATATTTGAATATGACACTTGTTACCGCGGTTAAAATACAGTTTCTATTTAATTTTTTGGCGTTGGTTAGACGGAAATAGCGTATACCCCTCTGAAAACCCGACGACAATGAGATAGCGAATAAAAATCCCATATATGCCATGTGTGTACGACAATGATGCTAGATAAAAGGTTTGTAATTCTTGCATCAGATATTGATGACGTGCGTATCAACTGGGAGATATAGAGTGTAGATCACTATATTTATGTAAATATGTATGTATATATCATATATCACGATGCTATAAATTTCGTAAATCGTAAACTTGATTTGGGGGAGGGGGTTGAGATTTAATTTCGATTGCCTAAGGGCCCTTACATGGTTTAATCCGGCACTGCATTTTTAATAACATGAAATGTCAAAAATTTATATTTATGTGGAAAAGTAATTTCTTGGCTGGATTTGGATATGGAGAAAAATAAATTACATGACTGCATCCCAGAATTTATTTTTCTCCATAATTTATATTTAGTTGGTTTTTTTTTAAGAGCTTCAAGAGTAAATACTTCCGTTTGACCATTTATAATCTAATAATATTTTAATACTTACTATGACAGCATTTTCACTTCTTTTCTGAAAATATTTTGAAAAAATATTTTTGAGGTTGACATTTATTAGATATTCATATATACACAAAACATCTCTGAATACATCTGAAATATTTAGAAATTTTCACATATACATACATTATGGTAAACATTTTACATTTTAATCAATAAATACTATTCCATATAAAAATTAAATCCACTTTTACAAACACACTGTATAAAATTAATTAGCCTTTCGTTTTTTACTTCATTTCTCCATACTAAAATAATTTGACTATAATTTTTTTATGTTGTAATAATAGTATACATCTTATTATCTCGTTACAGATTTAACTTAGACAATATGCCACATTTATAAATAAGATTTGGTCCATACACTAAAGAAGAAGTAAAACTTATTTAGTCTTACATTTAATACGTAAAAGTTGTAATCAGTCTAATAAAAATATATCCATATTCATCTAGACATCATAAAATTTTATATTTGCCGAAAAAGATTTGTTTTCCAAATTTAATCACATTTTGTAATAAAACCAATACCTGTATAAAATTTTATTTATTAACATTTACTGCATAAGAGTTGTAAAACACCCTGTATATTTTAATAAAATAGGGGATTACAGCTCAATCGAATTAAGAGAAATTAATAAAAAAAAATCTGATGTGGCCAGCACATTACCTTCCGTCAGTTCTATGTATTTTGTATAAATGTCATACAGAAAGTTCCTTGCAAAAGATTATATTTCTTGTACATTACCTTAAGGCAGTTGTATGTAGTTTGTACCAATTCCATACAGAAAGTTTCTAACAAAAGATCCTATATTTCCAGTAAAATTATAACATAAACATACTGTCAACTGCACTTGACACTGACACCTTTCAATCAGAATTTTCTTAATGTATCGCAGCTGTTTCCAAAGTTATAGCAAAGCTGACTAATATATATGATATTTAATTTCTTTATAATTTTTTAACTGTATATCCATTTAATATGAAGTATAAAATGCATTCAAATCGTATAGAGAATAAATAATTCTTTAATATTTATAATAACATTAAATGTGAAAAAATGATATTTAACATCGTTTTTTCAAGAAAAACTGTTAAAATCTTCAAATGAGGGTACTTCCGGTTGACCAATTATAACCAAAATCTAATCAGCTCTTCACATGGATGTAATGAAGAGAAATACGAAATAATTATAATTTTTGGAATTGTAGTATTAGAGTTATCGCATTAGAAAATTTTGTCACACACAGACACACACACACACACACACACACACACACACACACACCCACACACACACACATACATACATACATACATACACACACACACACACACACACACACACACACACACACACACACACACACACACACACACACACACATACAGACATCATCGTAAAAATAGTAAAATCGTATTCTAGGGACCCTAAAACGTGCTTATTCGTCAAAAACTCACCACCGAATTTTTTGACCAAAGACAATACCTTCCTTACCTAAAGGTGACGGAAGGTAATAGTGAAAGTATATGATTAATAATGAATATTAATAAAGAATAAGGGGGTTCTTGTTTTAGCAGCTCGTCACTTATATGAATTCCATATATATTATTTTGATTGGCGACTCAAAGACCATCTATAAATATATAACGAATACCGAGTTAGGGGGTGGAGTCTACTACCAACGGAAGTAGACAAATTCAAATAGCGGATACGTGGCTACCAATCCAGTACTGCAATTCTCAAACAATTTTTATTTGAATATAAATTTCTTGCATTAAACTTAATAATTTTGATACACAATTATAAAACATTTAGACTTGTACAGTGTTATAATATTAATTTGTTTTTGATAAATATAATTTAAAAATAGAATACAATTCAAGAACATTTTAGATCCACGAAGAAAACAGTTTTATATATTCGTGACGTCACATTTATATTTTCAAACTTCGGGGGACCATAACTCGGTTATTAATAGGAATTTTTCACCGGATCTTCACCAATAGTCTTAGTTTTACTTATACTTTCTGATGAAATTATATAAAAAAAATGCCGAAATCCCCTATTCAAACAAACAAATTTTGATTTAACAAATGTTTTATACATACAAGTGTTTTAAAATAACTAACTCGGAGTTGGCTATAAACAGGGAAACGTATATCTGATCATTATTCAATTCAAAAGTTAAGTTGTTAAAATTGATCTTGAACTGTAATTTTAAGAAGAAAAGATAATAAAGTTTAATTAATTTATTTCCATTTCTTTAGGAACATTTTTAACAATATCTCGTGACAAATTACATACTTTTAAATTAGGTACGTTTTTTTGTTCATAGTCTACTCCGTTAGTTTTTTATTTTAACACACTGTATTTAATTATACTATTATTCACGAAAGATGACTATACAAGCTCATTTGTTCGAAGAAAGAATACACCGCTTTTTATATAGCAATAGCTTAGCAACATTTTGTATTAGAAAGAGAAAGATTATTTGACATATGTCCATTTATTTTAAGTTGTGTGATAGACATACGTACATGATGGCATTACTTTCTAACACATTACAAATAGTAATGACGTATGTCGTAGAGTTATAAACATGTAATTATCTACTACACTGCCCTCTGTACTAATGTTAATCCAGTGACGTTGACATTTCAATCGAATTATTGTTCTACGGTTTACGTCTATATTTTTGTTTTATGCCAAAATGCAGTGAACTTATCTGCAAGTAATTGAATAGTCATCTTACGTGAATAATAGTTTACAATGTGTAAAAATATAGTGAATATATTTTCCGGATATAACAATTTTATAAAAAAAATACAAAATATTAGTATTATAAACACAGTACATACTTATGTTATAATGCAAATACTATAAAGTACGGACTAGAAAAATTTAGCAGTACAATTTAATAGTAGACTTTTTCAATTTAATCTCTTTCTATTTCTGAACATAATAAGTAAAATGGCGTCCGCAACTGCCAGCTGGACTGTCAAACGAAACGTCAATAAAAGCTTTTGTAACTTCTAAATTTTGAAAACACAATTGCCATGCACATTGTAAGTAAAATGGCGTATATTTTCTATCTCTTTAAATTGAAAAGGTCTATTCATTAATGATAATGAAAAAATTACATTGATATATTTCAGTTATTATTTATTTTTGGTATAATATAGCAATACGCAGGCAATAGTATATTATGTTATTAGGAGTAGAAAGCGGTCTTTTTGTGTTGAACCCAGCTGTTGCGGCCGAGGCGCTAGCCAAGGCTAGGCAAGCTGGGTAAAACACAAAAAGGGCGTTCTACTCCGAATGACATATACTATTTTTTCTTCAAGTGTTTCAAAGATTTTTTTGACATTTTTTTTATAATTTTTTATTTGTAGTGTTTGCAGTTTCAGCCAAAGCTGGCTGTGAACACTACAAAACAAAAACGATACAACTGTCAAATAACAATTTTCGCTATATTCTGTGTTGCTGTGACGAATGCCGCCGCTAGCGGTGAACAAACAAACTAACATTTTTTTACTAGTACAACAATAACAACATTTTTGTACTAGTAAGACAATGAATGTCTTCTATAGTGTGTGTACAGTAACACAATATGAATATTATAATACGCTTGAAGAAAAAATATTTTATTATTAAATCGCTTTCGACAAAATCTGCTTAAATAATCGGCTTCTTTTAATTCCAAGTTTTCTTTCCAAATCAGATATCACAATTACGATGTCTAGACAAATCTTTAGTGCTTTCTCAATGACGTTTTTTTAAAACAAAACTAGAAACAATAAAACAAAATATCCAATGGCCACTTGATATCACTTCCCAAATAAAAAAAAGATTCACACTACAGACATGGCGACTTTGCAGTTCCTTGTATTGGTAGCTGCATTTGTGCCTTGGATGCGAATTGTAGTGGCTGAAGTGGACCTCCTGGAGGAGTTTTGGGTTAGAGACGTGGTGACTGTCCTTGAAGAGGTGTCGCTGCCTCCTAGACAATGGGAAGAGCCGGATTCGAAACCTGGACAGCCGCTCAACCACCGTAGGGGGAAGAGTTTTCTAAAAGAGAAAAAATATTGTCAATATTGGAATCTCATTTTTGTACAAAAATAAAAATTACAATAAAGAAAATTTGATTACAATAATGAAAATGATTACAGTTTATTTGTTTAAAAAAATTTCCAATAAAGACCGTCTGTATCACTGTATCATTAATGAATTAACAAGTTAGAATACAATTATTTTTCTCATATTTGCAGTGACAAAAAGGGCGCGCTATAAGGATGAACATAACACGCTTGTCTTTCAAAAATTCATTCATATTTCGACTAAGTTACGACATGCACTTAAAACGATGTTTGTTGTTGCACTAATATCGCAGTCAGATACTAAGTTTATCCCGATAGTTTCAACCCAGTGGAAATTCGACCAGGTTGAATTTCAAGGTTAACTCTCTACCGTTTATCTCGCTCTTGTTATAGCGGGTCGAGTTAACCCTATTTGAACCCGATCGAAAGCATTGTCGAAATGTCAATTTGTTTGGTTATGTTTACTTGATTTTTGCGGACGAATATTATCGAAAATGGAACAAGAAAAAGTAATGACAAAATAAAAGGTTTTGACTGATGGGAAAACATTGTGCTACAATTTACAAATTCAGATTGAATAGAAAATTTTACAGTCTCTAAAAGCACTTTTAATTGTATTTGCGAAATACTAAAGTGAAACCAAAATATAATTTTTTAAGCGACCCTTCTAAAATTTGAGAAAAATATTGTTCTTTCACTATATTGTCTCGCTAGCTGTTGAGAATATGGAGTATTCTAAGCTTTTTTCCGTGCATATAAGAACGAGAATTTTCATTTCCTTCATCAAGGAAAGAAAATACATTACTCCCTGATTCTGCCAAATGTTTCTTTTTGACATAATTCAATTCTAATCACATACGATTTGACTGTTAAAATGCAGCTGACAGATAATCTCTAACGATAGTGAATCATACATATACTTCGATCGGGTTGAGCGTTTATCCCGTAAAGTCAATCCGGTCGAATAAGGTCAGCCCATTTGTACTTTAGAGTCGAGTTGAAAATTTCGATCCCTAACTTCAATCGGTTCGATTCAACCCATTTTCAAGCGGGTTGAAACTATCGGGATAAACTAGGTAATTATAATAAAATAATAGCAGTACCTATAAATAATAAAAATTAAGTAAAGGACACTACTGAATTTGACAGAATGGATGGAGCTTAAATCTTAACTCATACAATTCGAAGATAACCTTATTCTTAAAAAAAAAATTAAAATGTACATATATTATTTTTTTTATATCGTTATTTGTTAAATTGTTAACAATTACTCGAAATATCAATCAACAGCATTTATTACTTTCATTATTTGTTGACATTTCTTACTCTTATATTCACGCATACGAGTATTCCAAACAAATTCTATTTCAGGTGTACACGACACGTACTCAGCTGAAAGTGTTTAATTTGATTTCATGCTTTATATATTGAAGATTGAATTATAAAACGCCTGGCCGCCTGCTATAATTTATATTAGTTTTGTTAAAATTTTAGTGGTTATACAATTATATTAATTTAGGTCACTAAATTTACTGTTTTATAACTCCATTAATCAATATTTATATTTAAACGTTTAAATGGAAATGGAAATACTGGAAAAATATTTCATTCATACTATTTTAATAATGATTTGGTGATTAATCCCAATGCCATTGTTTTTATTTCAATAAAAACTGCAATTAAAATTTTAAGCGTCGTTTCGCACACCATTCTGTTGATTTCATTCATAAAACTTATTACAGAACTACAATAAGGTATATTCGCAAGCAAATTTGAACCCAACATAATTTTATGCTGGCTTAAAATTATAAACTAACCAGAGGTATTTCTATATAGCCATTTCAAACGAAAATTTTGACCCGGCGCACTTCAGGTTCGGAAAAAAATAGGAATAAAATTTTACATTAATTTGATTAGAATGTAACTATAATAATCAACTTGATTTTCGTGACACTTGTTTACAAAACAATATGGTTTCGTATACAATATTGAAAACAAGATATTGTATAAAATACGTATTCATGTGACTCCTTTGTAAACGGTCTCTATGCAATTTATTGTATTGTAATGTATACAAGATGAAATTAGTCAGTTTCCTTATTTGACATTTATTTAAATTTTGACATAAGTGACATTTCCTAAATCCAAAAGAATATTATATTTATTATTAATGGTGATTGAATATCTTCGCATACATTAAAGAAGGAAGATAGTATGAAAGACGCAATAGCAGATTATGTACAATTGTACAAGAATATTTAAAATCCGGTACAACAACTTTAACTTAAGAAAATGCTTTAGGTACCTATGACAAGAAAGAGTAGATTCTTGTGGAGATGGACCGTTCCTTTCTATCTTTTTATCACCATAATGTAGAAATTTGTTGAAATTAAAAAAGTAATCATTAATTACATTTTTACTAGATGTAAGCATCCGCTAACTAATAACTGGTTTATGAAAAATAACTGTTTAACACCAATAACTTTTAAATAACTTCACTGATGAATAAATGTAATATTTATAAGCGAATAAAGAATAGACAGTTCAATAACACAGTTTAATTATATATAAATTACACTCTTTTTCCGTCTCGACACCTCTTATAAATTTAATTTCATCTTATTTACGTGAAAGATCTCTTTTTGTTCAACTCAATGGATTTAATTCAAATGCTTTTACTGCTATATCAGGAGTACCACAAGGCTCCAATCTTGGTCCTTTACTCTTTTTAATTTTCATTAATGACATCACATCAAACTTGGTCAATCATAATCTTCTCTTTGCGGACGATCTTAAATATTATCGCTCAATTACTGATGTTAATGATAGTATATCATTACAAAATGACTTAACCGAACTTTACAACTGGTGTATAAAAAATAAACTACTTCTTAATTTATCTAAGTGTAAAATCTTAACCTATACTCGAAAACAGTCTCCAATATTATTTAATTATTCAGTAAATAATATTACTCTTATTAGAACAGACTTAATCTCAGATCTTGGAGTATTTTTTGACCCCAAATTAACATTTACATTGTTATTTCCGCTGCTACAAAAACTTTGGGATTTGTCATTAGAAATACACGAAATTTTGTTGATATTCAAGCTATATTTAGTTTGTATTATTCTTTGGTACGATCGAAAATCGAATACTGTGCAATTATTTGGGCTCCCATCTACAATAATTATATAAATGCTCTTGAATATGTTCAGAAAAAAATGTTAAAATACATATATTTTAAAATAATGAATTATTACCCTCCTAGAGGGTTTGATTATGAAATTTTGTTAAAGATATTTAAAGTAGAATCTCTTGATATACGACGAAAGAAATTACATCTCACTCACTTATACAAATTATTACACTACAAAATTGATGATCCTTTATCCCTTCAATGTTTGAATTTCCATACTCCCACAAATTCCACAAGAAATACAACACTCTTCTATTTGCCACCTTCCCGTACTAACTTGGCACTAAAGTCACCAATTAATAAAATGTGTAAGCTTTACAATAACTTAAATAACTCAAATGATATTAATGACCCTAAATTTATTTCATCACTTTAATTCACTACTATTATGGTTGTACATATATTTTGTAATATCGCATTACTGAAATAATTGTTTATTGTTTACCTTTATTGGTTCAATTTGTCATATTATTTTTTGTATTATATCCTGTTCTGTAATAGGGCTTTTAGCCTGCTGGACAGTGCAAATAAATAAATAAATAAATAAATAAATAAATAAATAAATAAATAAGATAGTTTTATTGTTATAAGAACAGATCTGGATTTGGTTAACTCAGCCGAGATGAAACTTTATGTTTCTAGAAGTTGTTTTTCGCTAAAATAAAGAAACTTGTATTAATCATTATTCACAAATTAAATAATATATTAAAATTTATTGTTTTCGTAACAAGTAGCTGAGTTCCTTGTTCAGATTAGGGATTCACCAAGCCAAGCTACTTGGCTTGAAATAAAAAAGCTTGGCTTGGCTTGAAACTTCAAGCTTTTTTTAATGTTAGGCTTGGCTTGGCTTGGGCTTGATGGAAACAGAGCTTGGCTTGGTTTGAAAACTTCAAGCTTTAATTATTTTAGGCTTGGCTTGATTTTCAAGCTTTATCAAGCTTTTTCAAGCCTTTTCAAGCTATTTCAAGCTTTTTCAAGCTTTCAAGCTTTATAAATGCTCATGCGCACAGTAGGTATATACGTCTTGAAAACCAGTAGTAGTTCGGTATCAAGATTTTAATATAAATATTCGATGTGAATTTAATTAAATATATCGATATACCGATATATCGATGTATTGGAATATTATTGGAATATTGATGTATCAATATATCGATGTTATGTCGATGTTTCATTGTATCGTAATAATGTACAAATCACGTTTTGTTTTACATAAATTTATTGTGGTACAATTGAAAAATATCTTCTTATGCGTAAAGATAAACAAAACGATAAAATAAAATTTATGAAACTTACACCAAGTGTTTTTTCTTTGTAATTATTAAAATATAAAAATATTGAAATGTATATTTTATTCATTTATTTTATTTTTAAGAGTAAACAATCAGCATAAATTTATTATCTTTTATTAAATATTTACCCTCCAATTTTCATGTTTCTTTTATTATTTTCGTTGACTGCATTTATTCAAGTAGGCAAATACATTAGTTGGACTTTATTGTATTGTATTTTAACTAAAAACTCGAAATGTCATCCCAACTGTTAAAGTTTGTCATACTATTTAGTTCATATGCACCCTCCTATATAAACCAAAAAAAAAAAAACCTCAAGACACCAAATACGCAATAACAGTGTTCAAATAAATACATAAATATTTTGGAATGTACAATGGGATGGAAATGACCTGAGACTGTCCTTTTATACCTACTTGAAATACATCTGGAAATCATAAAACCCTACAGACGGAAATTTCCCCGAAATTTTGTTTGTTCGTGACAAATACCTACTCGCCTCTTCTTATGAAATTTTTACTGATTTTTGAGTACAGAATCATGTAAGTTAAATACATTAATATAATTAAAGTAATCATGTGCAAATTCAAATAATACAAAAGTTAATATGCTTAATGATACGAATATGTCGTTATTAATGAAATTTGTGAATAAAAGCAAATTAAAAACCTCCAGAACTAGGTAATAAGCCGAGATTATATATTTATTTGCTTATTTATTAACACATATTTTTGGATCAATGAAAACTTGTATCAAGATAATATTTAAAAGAGAATGCTCTCTTTGTCGGTCCATTGTTATTGTCTATTTTACCTGTCACGGTTTATTAGGGGTACATTAAGGGTTGAGCTAAAAATAGCATTGAAAATCTTTGAATATAAATATATACATATACACATACGGTGTAGAGTATATTATTATTTCTTATAATTTTTATTCTGCAGCAAAATGTTCTATTTGTAGCATTGCAACAAATACGAGTAATAAATAATATTACGTGTTGAAGCTTGATGCTTGGTATTTAAAATCAAGTTAGTTAAAATTTAAATGAATATTGATTATATTCTATCTATATCTATTTTGATTGGATAATATTCCGATATTATCCAATCAAACAAAAAGATCAAACTGCACCTATCTTCCCATCACTCTATAGTTAAAACAGATAGTTGGTTCAGATTGAGAAAATAAGTGGTCTTTGCATAATAAGAATGATGAAGGGTATAGTGTCCTACTTACAAAGTTTTGAAGCATACTGAACTGGCAGGTAATGAAGGCTGGTCCTTTTGGAAACTCCAATTCTTAGAAGATCGCAAAAATGTGCCGAAGCAGTGAGAAAGTACGTTACCGCCATAAAATTACGGTTTTGTCGGCCTCGACAACATTTCTTAAGAAAAGCTTGAAAAAGCTTGTTTTCAACCAAGCTACTTGACAGTCAAAGCCTTGGCTTGGCTTGAAAATTCAAGCTTTTTTAAATGTTAGGCTTGGTTTGGCTTGGGCTTGCTGGAACAGAAGCTTGGCTTGGCTTGAAAAGTCAAGCTTTTTTGAACGGCAGGCTTGGCTTGATTTTTCAAGCTTTTTCAAGCCAAGCCAAGCCAAGCTTTCAAGCTTCAAGCCAAGCCCGTGAAACCCTAGTTCAGATTACAATATTAGAAAACGATTATTTTTCTATACAATGTAATTTTGGTCATCTGAATATCAAACAATTCAATTATTGTTTTGTATACAATATTGTTTCAGAATCAATGTTCACGTGAATTTCAATATTATAATTTATTGTATTGACAACAATAATTGTTTCGTATACAATATTGTTTTATAAACAAGTGCCACGAAAATCAGGCCGAATTATGCGCTTACCCACTAGGAAACCAATATAATAGCCAAATATTCTCCTGACTTTAGCTATCTTATCATGCAATTGCAAATTATTATTATGCAATTATGCAGTAATGGTGACTTATTTAATTTTTACTTAAACAACATAACAATGTAACTTTTCCCTACCTGAGCGTCCTGCAGGTCCTGGTGGAGAACAGACAATAAATAAGTGGGTTGGCAGCGGAGTTGAGTGGCGCTAGCGACTGTATAAGAGTGGCGACAGCCGTGGACGTCTGCGTCCGAGGAATGTGTCCGTACACCTGCAGCAAGTCGAATACGATGTACGGACTCCAGCAGAGTACGAACACAAAAACGATCACGAACGTCATCTTCACCGTCTTAATTTTTGCCTTGGGGATTATCCCTCTACTGCTCGCGCGACGTGTGTCGTGGTCTTCTAGCCGGTGGACCACTGATCGTTGGGACGAGGCGAAACGGATGAAACTGGCTGCAAAGGAAACGTATATAAGATGTTGACATTGTCAACATACATACTTGTATGCGATCTTTTTATTTGTTGATTGATTCTTCGCTCGGATAAAAATTTCTGATCAAAATAAAATATTTCTATTTCGGTGTCTCTATGAGTCTATAAACGCACTGAAAACACGTTGTTAAGAAGGTCTATAAAGGCACTGTTTGGTTGACGCTCTTCGTTTTCTAGAGATGGTATGACTGGTTTCAAAACTGACAGATCAGTGACATATAACGTCAAATTGTCGTGAGTCAACAATGAATTTTCATCTGTAAAGTTGTTTTTAGCGGGAAACGCTACCAACATAACTGATAAAAATCACCAAGTCATATTTTTGACGTCACATTGTTTCAAATTTAATAAAATTATAAAATTACATCAATAGCAAAAATCTGATGTAGCCAGCACATAACCTCCCGTGAATTCCATGTTTAAAATAGCAATGAGTTTTAACTAAAGTATCACTTCCGATTGGTCGTTTGTAAACAAAACCTAATTTGTTGTTCCAATAAATAGAAAAGTCTGTAATACGAAATTTTGGATTATATTTTATTTCCTCGAAAATCTGTTAAAAGCTCCAAATTAAGTACCACTTCCGGTTTATCATATAAGTATAATCAAAATCTAATATGTTGTTTCAAATTATACACGAGTTTTAAATACCAAATTTGATAAGTTTTGGTACATGTTTAAATATATTTTTTCAAGAAAATCTGTTTATAGCTTTTCGTAAAGTACTACTTCGGGTTTATCAATCTTAGAAAAAAATCTAGGTCATTCTCATTAATATAAAAGTCTTAAATACCAAATTTGAAAGGTTTTGGATTGTATCAATATATTTTTCACGAAAATATGCTCAGAGCTTCAAATAAAGTATCGCTTCGAGTTTATCAATTTTTGCTCCCCTTCATATAAAAGTCTTAAATACCAAATTTGGCAAGTTTTGGAATATATCATAATATATATTTTTCACGAAAATCTGTTCAGAGCTTCAAGTAAACTATCACTTTCGGTTTATTGATTTTAGCCAAAATCTAATATGTAATTCCCCTTGATATGAAAGTCTTAAATACTAAAATTGAAAAGTTTTGGATTATATTTTAATATAATTTTTATTAAAACTCTTATGGGCTTCAAGTAAAGTATCACTTCCGGTTGTCCAATTTTATCCAAAATCTAATCAACTCGTTATTATAATGTAGAAAACTTAAATACGGGAAATAGAAATTTTCGGAAGTTTGTTGTAAGAGTTATCGTGGTGGAAAAATCGTCACGCATACATAAACATAGACATCATCGTAAAAATAGTAAAAACGTGTTGTGGGGACCCTAATTCGAAAAACTCACCATCGTATTTTTGGACCGATAACATTACCTCCCGTACCTTTGGTATGACGGGAGGTAAAAATAGTATAAACTATAAAAATATGTTTCATAAGGTCAGTTTTCGCACGCGTCCTTTGTAAAACGGACTCGTACGTTAACAGATTGCTTTAAGAAACTTGTTTTTTAATGTACTATTATGCAAAATGTAAATAATTAAATAAACCATCATCATTATCATTTTCAAAAGCAGGATTTATGAATAATACCGAGTTGTTACGATATTTTCCTAGGTCACTTAATTTTCTTTTAAATCTTGCCTAACTTTTAGACAAAAAAAATATTTACTTGAATATTGAAAGAAGCTTTCAGAACGCATAATGCATATATAAATAAAACAACGACGTTTTTCTAATAATATTTAAAACAGGACTATACAGAAATATTGTTTTATTTAAATATTTATTTGATTTTGATTTCACATTCGGTTGGTGTTTGAATTGAGACTGATTAGAGCATATTGTAAGGTTTATTTGGGTGAAGTGTAAAAATCAAAGAAATAAAACGCTACAATTAAAATAAAAGTATATTAAACGATTAATAATTATCAAAAAAGAAATAAAAATGACGATTAGATACTATTGTTAAACAAATATTAAATACTAATTTTAAAACTAAGAATATTATTAAATAGTTAAACACTAAGATTATTTATTTATTTAAACAATTAACACAACGTCCTATTTACACGTTATTTATTTCACTGTACTCTCGTACTTTTATTTCATTACGCGTTCTAATCTTAGACTGCCGGTCGATATTTATATCACTATTAATTTATGTCATCATTCAACTTTCCGAATTCCACAGCGTCTGTGTACTCAACTGACTTCCACAGCGTCTGTATACTCAACTGCTTGAACAGAACTCATTCTTTTCAGCTCTCTTACTGAACTGAACTGATTCTGGGGCAGAGCTTCGTCGCTTATATAGCTGCTCTAATACTTTCAGGAACACTCTCGAACATTCCACCCGATAATGACATCGAATACAAAAGCTAATTTCCCCTCACACGTTTACACAGCTGCCCGCTTACGCCGCTCGCCTGTAGCGAGCGGTAATTACACTTTCGGAGTAGTCCACGCCTAGGTTCCAGACGCTTCGATCAGAGGCGTCGGTTCCG
>OY720456.1:6240109-6267609 GCA_963082715.1 Harpalus rubripes | reverse complement strand
AAACTTAACAGAGATTTAAGTCAAAACAACTTGTTTAATAATACATTACTACGAATACAATACAAAAGAATAGAAATTTCAAAATAGCATTTTCATAATTTACAATACAGAAAAGACCGCACAAATATTAAAAAAAGCAGATGAACTTTTCTTTCCATTGTGGCTTATTCCTTCATTCTACCCGGAATATTACATGAGCCCTGATTTATTTTATTTCTCGCTCTACTGATTTGTTCATAGAATGCCATAAGCGGAGCCGTCCGGGTCAGTAGTTTGTTCTGGTTCTCGTAATATTTTATTTCGCATTTCTGCCAGCGGGTTGCAATTCCATTTGGCTTAAACTCACTATTTACAGCTTCATGTCGCTTATCTACGTACTACGTACATATATACGAGATACTTTATCCTTATTCCTTCAAAATAAAATATCAACATGGATTTTTGTTAGTAGACGGCTATGCCAAGAAAGTAGATTGTTTTTCCTTTAATATTTATTTCTTGTACAGAGATTGCAGGATCTGAAAGCAAGGATGAGAGTCGTTGACTCGATACAAGTAGTTTTAAATTGATATCAAAGAAAACTTTTGTGATTAGAGATCTTAAAGCTTAGCCGATATGTACAGGCCATTAGGACGTTGTGTGTACAGCGTTGCGCTGTTTCTTACTGTCGTCACCTCGAGGCTTCGCCACTCAGTAATATACATAAGCCCTCGACTGTAATAAAACATATCCCACTTCGGATGTAACATACTATTATTTACCAAAATTTTTATATGCGATACAGTAAATCATAATCGCCTAATTATGAAAGTATATCAAATGACAAAAGACTACCGATTTGTTCAAATTGTCCGTACCTTTCTTTAAAACAGACGCTTCTGTATTGAATTGGGTGGAAATCGCAGTAGATGGAAATTGCAGAAAAATGGGTTGCCGCAAGGTAATGTTTTAGCCCCAATTCTTTTTAACATCTACACAAATGACTACCAACAGATTCACAAACAAGAAGATTTCTATATCCAGATGACTTGACTGTAGATTTTCCAGTCATTGAAAACAACCTGTCATCATATTTGTCTGCTTTGTCCGGTTTTTATATAAAAAAATCTGGTGTGGCCAACACAACACCTCTCGCCATTTACAGCCTACTGCGTAAACCTTATTTTTAGATTAGCGAATTTTACTCTAATTTTGACAGTTTATTTCTTAAAATATTGTCTAATCTAATCCAAGTAACCACCTTTTTTTAAACCCCTCAACAGGATTAAATCCCAATTACAGAGTGGGTTCACATTCACACACATCCATACCTTAGTGGGATTCGAACCCAGAGCCGCGAGCACACTCATAACATGAGGCGTTGCTCTAACCGTTGAACCACCGGAACTATAATAAAATGAAGATTAAATTTTAAATACCGGGATAGAATAAAATTCACTAATCAAAAAATGAGGATTAGCTTAAATATTTTTGTCAATCGTTAATTTTTATTAATCTTAGTACATACCTACATATTTACTTATGCTGGAAACTGTATTGAATTCCTTTTCTATTGTTCCATTTACTTTTTCCTTCTTAAAACGTTACTAATATTATTTTAAAATGATTAGTTCTTTGATGTGACATTTAACTGTCAGTTACATACATTTGAATAACTGCGTTTTGTTTGTTTAAAGCGGGGGCTCTGGGATTTCAATTATAGATAATTTTATAAATTTATCCATAAAATATATAGAAAAAGTTTTCATGCAAATCTATAGAAAATTTAATTTTATAGTAACATTAATCTAAAAAAAATCATATTTAAAGGTATTTTTCGAAGAAAAACTATTTTGAGCTTCTTGTAAAGTGCCATTTCCGGTTATCCGATTTTCACCAAAATCTAATGGGCTCTTTCCATTACAGAAAGGTTTCAAAATTTTCTGAATGATAGTATTTGAGTTAGAGTGGAGGATCCACACACACATACACACATACAAACATACTCACATACACACATACACACATACACACATACACACACACACACACACACACACACACACACACACACACACACACACACACACACACACAAACACACATACATACACACATGCATACACACATACACACATACATACACACATACACACATACACACATACACACATACACACATACACACATACACACATACACACATACACACATACACACATACACACATACACACATACACACATACACACATACACACATACACACATACACACATACACACATACCCACATACACACATACCCACATACACACTACACACATACACACATACACACATACACACAAACATCATCGTGAAAATGTTAAAATTGGATTCTAGGGACCTTAAAACGTGGTCATTTACCAAAATCTCGATATGCGATTTTTAACACGATCCCTATACTTCCCTTACCAAGGGTAGCGGGAGGTAAAATACGTATTTCAAATTAAAGAAAAAACATCTTCCATACTCACAGCTTCGCCGCCTGTCCTGGTTGTTGTTGGTAAGCGGCTGCGCAATGGGCATGGTTGGCGTGACCATGAGCTTGCTCTTGGACCAGATAGTCCTTACGATAACGGTGTAGCAGGCGGAGATGATTAGGGCCGGCGCCACCAGCAGCGCCACCGTGATCAGCGTCATGTACACGCGCCACTGCCATGGCTGCAGCTCGATCCAACACTGCAGCTGACCTGGGGGACATCACCACAGAGGAAGATTAACATTGGTAACATCACCAATGAAAAAATAGTTATTTTTGTAACAAGTGCGGGAAATTCGTGATTTTGATATGAATCCAAGTTTCTCAAACGAGAGCAGCGAGTTTTGGAATGGAAACTTATAAACACATTCTCGCCTCCAGTACCACATGTCTTTAGTTCGAATATATTGTCCTAACCAGATATGGCATTAGCTTTGTTTAATTTAACAGTAGTTTTTG
Organism: Harpalus rubripes; assembly: GCA_963082715.1. Lineage (NCBI taxonomy): Eukaryota > Metazoa > Arthropoda > Insecta > Coleoptera > Carabidae > Harpalus > Harpalus rubripes. The sequence goes on along the minus strand of OY720456.1, from coordinate 6,264,649 downwards.
ACGTTTGTATGAGTGATCAGTTTTGTTAACAGTGATTTGTCAGCTGATAATAAATTCTTAAAAAATAATAATGCCGCAACATAAAATTATCTAACATCATTTAAATAATGTTTAAAATTCTATCTAAGAGGTCATGGTACGGTAATACTTAACCATCTCTCTCTTCGACCTTGTTGTCTTTGTCTAAAGTGGTTACTTAGAACTCAGTAAATGGCAACCACATAATTCTAAAATCATAAGCATCTGAAGTCTCCATTTGTTTGGAATTTCAGGTTGTCTTTGTCTAAAGTAGTTACTCAGAACTCAGCAAATGGCAACCACATAATTCTAAAATCATAAGCATCTTAAGTTTGCTTGGAATTTGAGAATCACGTTTTATATAGCGTATTTTTTTGTACAAACGATATTACAATTATCGTTAATTAAATCGCCCGCAATACGATGACGTATGCAGCATTTTTGGTTCGCCGTAGTTATCCGCTAGTTTAGAAGGAAAACATGAACATAGGTCTTTTATATTTTATATTGGAACATCAAATCGCAGAAAGCAAATTATTTGATTTTAAATATCTATGTAAAACCTAGAAAATACGATAAACACAGATATTAAATTGTCAAGTCACAAATGTCTATGAAGCACGTTTTGGGCACGTATGTCGAGACTTAATTCGCACAAAGTTGTTGTTATGTTCGCCGTAATAGCGGGAAGAAAATATATCAAAATTATATTTTTTTCTCCGGTGTTTTTTAAAATTTTACGAAATATAATATATATATAATAAAATCAAGAAATCGAAAACTCCCCCATCGTCTAAAAATTAAAAAATTTTGAAATACATATATTCTAAACTTTTGATATATCGTTTACTACAATGCATGATATTTTCTAAGCGATATTTTATTTATTTTAGTAAGTACACAAGTTTTGAGGAATAAATTTTAAAATTTTTAAATTATACAAGACTTGGAATATCAATATCGTTTGACAGTTCAACAGTAATTATTTATTTTTTATTTTCTGCGAAAAATTTACATTGAATTTCGATTTACAATAAAACATATTTATTTTATTTTCCTTAATTAAATATTTTTTTTTTGGAATGCTGTATTTCAATTTAGTTGAAAGCCCTGTCAAATACATTAATTAATTTTGTTCAAAATTTATCACTGCTTTAGTCAAATTGTAGTAGAGTTTTAATTATTTTATATTTAAATTTATAATAGTTTAATGAATAATAAAACAATAATTGATTTTGGACGGTTTATGGTAAACACAATTTTTTCTGGACATTATTTTAATTTATAAACCATTAAATAAAGAATAAATGACAGATAGTATGCTTGAAATAATTATTGAGGTGTTTATTTTATTATAACAACTATTTTTATTATTGAAAATTTATGATTTTTTTCAGTAACCATTTAAGATAGTTCTATCATGTCTCATACAAAAGGTTTCCCAATGTAAAAGATTGGTGTGCCAATCTGCTTTGAACGCAGATATCGGTAATGATGATGACATATTTATACCGTGCGGGAATTTACCAGGCGTCACCTCACAGGCACTCATTGCTGGCGTGCAGAGTGCACCACAGGGGTCAATTTGGTGCCATTTAAAATTTGAAATATTTGATGTCAGTGGGGATCGAAGCCGGTTCCCCAGATTCGCGACCAGACACTCAGGCACGCGGCCACAAGACCCCATTTTATAAAAATAGATATTCTAAATTTTTAATTGTTTAGGGTTATTAAGAAAATTATATTGAAGAAGTATCTTATAAAAATAGAAAGCAATAAGTATGTATATTTATTTAATAAATGCAAAAATTTAATCGAAAATCACATATTTCCGTCTATCGAAGATTAATTTATTTAGCGTATACCAAACACATTATATGTATAATATAATTACAAATATTTTTTTTCATAAACAAATATTTAAACTTTTTATATATTCTGTTGAGTTGTCAGAAAATCTTTTAGGTCTCCATTCTTGGATTATGTGGGTGATGGTTTGATCTTCTTCGCCACAGTCACATTGCAGTGATGAACGCTGGCCCGTTTATGAAGGGAGTGTCCACATCTACCATGTTTGGTTCTTATACTATTAAGAGTGACCCATGGCTATCGAAGAAAATAACAAGTATAAAAATAGCTGGTAACTAGACTATACTCATGTATAAACTGACACTTGAACTGAAGTAGTTTTTTGGAAAAATCTGTCGTTTATTATGTGTTACTACGAAAAAAACTTTCCTTGTGTGACACTATTCCTATATAGATAGAATCCCTTACAAAATAATTTACTCTATCATCACAAATTGTAACACTTTAAATTCAAAATTAGAAAACATTTCTTCTGCAAAACTGCTGTGTATAAATGGGGTATAAAATTTCATTTGAGCGTTTAGCGTCGTATTTGTTCTTTGGCCATGAACCCTCATCTTCCAGGGCGTCATTGTCATTGTCAGCCACGAAAATGTATTCTTAAAAGAGTATTACATTTCAGAAATACCATTTACATAGAAAGTGTATCGTAAAAGAAGCGATCTACACTCTCAAACTTTTAAGTACGGGAAATAAAGCAATCTTAATATTTTCAATCTTAAAACCTGACAACTTTATAGTGAAATTTACGAGAGTGAAGTTAAGATATAATATAGTTTTTACAGTAGAACTGAATGATATGGTCGCTTTAATTTTCGACTTTTATACTAGTGGAAATAAAGTTTAAATAACATTCTGAAATAAGCATGGTATACAGGGTGCTAATGAATACGTGTTACAAATTTATAAGGCAAGTAGAGGATGTAATATGCATTAATCATATCGGTTAACGACCCTCCTTCAAGCTGCTGGCTCTCAGAAGTGTAATTATCTACCTTAATTTTAGTAGGCTGTGCCCTATTACTTCAGTTATTAATTTGTTTATTTTAATGAATTATAAACGCATTATGAATGAGCCTACTGTTCACGATGGGGTATGCGACATTATTTAATTGAGTATACATATAGATTAATATTATTATTCGTATCCAAACCATGTACATAATATACATAATTAATACACAATAAAAATATAAATCATTACAACAAATATTTCTCACTCCTTAGATACTGAAGTGACCGATTTTCGGTAGCGAAATACCGCATCCGGACCACATGTTGTTATAACCATATAAATAGTCAAATTTGGAAATTATGGAAATACGCCTTATGCATCGCCCGGCATTAACTAGGACGAAGAGGATGCATCCTCTCCGAAAACACTCTTCTTCATGCCAGAGGAAAAACCTTCTATCTAAATAGTATTCATCCAAAAAAATTGCACAGTTTATAGCAGCTGGTGTTGCCTTAGCCAGATCTTCTCTCGTGCATTCCTCTTGTAAGTTGGCACACGTGATCAGGTGGGTCATTGTTTGTTCTTGACCACAATGACATAAAGTGGGTTCTGCTTGGTACTCCCAGCTGAACATATTTCTTACTTGACTTCGTAGGCGATTTAACGATTTCCAAATGGGCCATTTCTGATCATTACCTGGTGGTAGTTTTTCATCTGGAAGGATGCCCATTGCTTTATCTTCTAGCTTTAATGTGTCATCCCACATTAAGCGTCTTATCGCAGTCTTGGTTTATCTCATTGTATGCACTGAAAAGAGGAAACTGTGTCTAAATTTTAGACGTGACCGAGGTGGTTATTGGCCGAACATTGGGTGTCGAGGATCATATAATTGTTACATATAGATGAAAAATAATGTATTACTCTTATCTTATTGCTTGTCACTCAAATTTATATATTGGAAATAAAAGTAAATGGTCTCTTAAATATTCAGTTCAAATATGAAACAGAAAGTATTTAATTGAGTGTACATAAAGATGAAAAATAATGTATTACTGTTATCCTACTGCTTAAATATTCAGTTCAAATATGAAACAGAAAGTATTTAATTCAGTATTGCTCCAAAAAACAATATTCTTTGGTTGAATCATTGTTGAATTTACAATCAGTGGCGTACTATTTAGATATTTAGAAATGCCTGTTACTTTCACTAATGAAGAATACACCGACATGCATTTGGTTTACGTAGAAATGCGCCACAACAGTCGCCATTAATAACAAGCGCCGCCTCTGACTTCATGTAAACCTTCAAAAATGATAGGTGTTGTTGTTTTCACTCATTGTACCGTGATTTTTAAATAATTCTTTATTCAAATAAATAATGGACCTTTTTAATTTAAAGAGATAGAAGATATGCGCAATGGGGATCTGCGCATAGTAAGAACAACTGAGATCTATGACGTTTGTTTCTAAAAAAATTAGACGTAAAATGTGAGAATATCTCAGATAACTTTAAAAAATCTTGTCGAAATAAGTTACAAAAGCTTTTATTGAAGTTAAAATGTCTAACGATGCAAATTTTCATTGAGAATACAGGTATTTTAATGACTGCAATATTTTTGACGTTCCGTTTGACAGCCCAACTGCCAGTTGTTCGCGCCATTTTCTTACTATTTGCAGCGATAAAAAGAGATAGCCGGTAAATTAAAAAGGTCCATTCTTATAGTCCTTCTTGAAGTGCTTATACAATTGCAACAAGCACATTAGAAAAGAAATCATTGCAGATTACGGTACATTGCAAACTTGTTTATTAAGTGGTAACGTATCACATGTTACTTACATAACACCCAGCAGATTGTTCTAATAAAAGTATAATCTGTATAGCGAATTATTTTACTTTAAAAAAATGTCTTTTCTAAAATTTGGGTTGCCCACTCTAAAATTTGAGTTGCCCACCCTAAAATTTGGACCTGAATACAATGTAAGTCTAATTTGCATCCCCCGCATACCTTATAAATTTGTAATACGTGTTCATTAACACCCTGTATATTACATAAATAAATAAAATTATAATTTATCGTGAAGCACTTATGTTTACGTATTCGTATTTAAAATATAATATGTATTTGAATATATCAAAGTAGGATAGTAAACCTGTCGAAACAAAGACTCAACTCAACTCGTTTGTTTTTATCAGTTGTTTTGTGGTGCTTGTAGTGAACGTATTCTATTTTATATTAAAAATTCAATTTGTAAAAAATATAAACAAAGTTTACAGTAGTGAAATTGTGTATTGTGTGTGTACTAGTACTATATTTTCAATTTGTGGTGTGAACGAATACAAACAGTAGTTATATGTAGAACAGTACGAAAACATTTTCAACGGATTCCAAACAGTTGTGTTTGATAGACGTTATGGACGAGCTGTATAATTTCAACGGATTCCAGACAGGTACTAAATATTTTCTACATTATTACAATGTAAAATAGTCGTAAGTTTGCATTATAGCTCTAAATTAAAAACGAATATGTTATCATCAATACCGAAGTGTACAAACCGGATTGACATATTCAGCAATAGATAATAAGCCGTGATGTTACATTTATATTTTATTTATTACTGAATTCAGAAGATTTTGAAATAAATGGGACGGATTTATAGTATTTGATTAAATAAATTGTATATACAATTGCAATTTTGAATTTAATTATTATTTTTTATTTTGAACCTCAGATGAAAATAAAACTTATACTGTTTGAATGATCATTTCATATGAGCCTAAATTAATTAGAATTCTTTCGAGTTCTCAAACGAAAAGTTCTAAAATGAAATGCACTTAGAATCTGATACAACAATGAAAAACGAATTTTATGCAAATTAATGCAAAGACAATAACTGCAATATATCAAAACTGTGTTGGCTGTGTTATACGCATGATAGCAATCACCACAGCAACCATGTAGATATGCGCTGTATTTGATATAGGTTTCTGCAGTTCATGAAAAACAGAACTATAATATTTTGAATTTTAATTTATTACAATTGTCATAAGATACGTTTAATTATAATACGATTTAAGGATATTACTAAATTACTGGAAACTGTAATCTTTCTTATCGATATCATCAACATAATCATCATCATCTGCTTCTTCAATATTATTACCAAACATCACCATAACTTTACATTTTTCAGCATTGAATTTTTGTGTGATTTTTTCCAGGCATCATTTTACAGTTTTATATTTTCTGAATCAGTTTTCACATGTCTATTAACATTTTCTTCTATTAAATCTGGTAGAATATCAATGTCCACATCACAAATATGTTTTCCCTTGTAATTTTCTTCACCCGATTGACAGACCATATACACTATATATATATATATATATATATATATATATATATATATATATATATATATATATATATATATATATATATATATATATATATATATACCTGATTGATCTTTACAACCGCAAAATGTACAAAATATTGTCAAACCCTGTGCACTTGAACAAATGTCATTGTCAAATATGAAATTTTCACACATAATTTTTTGTACTTGTTTGACCTGAGCCGCTTTCTTTTTACCAAGAATATCAACTCCGAGTAACACGTATATACCCTAAACCGTTCTTTTTAAAAGGGGATAAGTGATATTTTGTCTTGTTTGTAAGCAATTGATATTAAAATGACTGAAATAGAAGAAATTAGTTTGTTTGATTCAAAAACAGAAACTTTATACCATGTTTCATTAGCATAAGAAATATATCCATATTTAAATACTCAAAGGTAAAATAATTTAATGTGTCAAAAACAAATCACTCAAACAACAGATTATAACCACAAGCAAATTCAGCAGATTATTATGTTATAAAAATAATGCTATATATGTTTTTTATTTTCTACTTCTTATTTTAAAAATCATGAGCCTTTTACGAGTAGTTCAGTTCAGTTCAGTACGAGGTAAGATCAATTCATTTTCCCCCTAAAAAGAAAGCGCCTCTGATGTTAGTATTTAATATCAAATATCACTAGGAATTATTGAAATCCGTCGTTACAAAACGCAGCGTTATATTTTGTTTTTTAATTTTGTGAATAGTCTGTTATATTTAACGAATGTTAAATTATTACGGTTCGTTTTGTTGCGAAGCGTTATATTGACTTTTATGAATACGGGCATAATACTCAAAGGTTTAAAATTTTAATTTAAATCATAATCAGCCAGTTATAGATGGGAACAAATTCTTAAAACAATATGCAAATCTTTAATTAAAAATGTCACACCTAATCTATTGCGACGATAAAGACCCACAAAATTTATATTTGAATCTCCCCAATCTTAATTTCCATTTCATTTCCAGTCCATTATTAACCAATTACTCCCACTTTCTCTTCCATTTTGTCTTCCATGTTGCGGTAGGGCCATAACTCCTCTCATGCCCTTGGGATCTAATTCACGGCCCTTTGCCCTTGGAGGGCTCACGGCCCGCCCTTCAGTGTCATGTTCAAGGGTGGGACTGGGTCGATATACAGAGTGCAATGTTGCTGACTTAGGCCTAGGACAAGGATGAATGTAGGAACACGCGGAAAAGTTTCGAAGATTGAGTTCAAAGGTTATTTAATGTGACATTAATGTTTAAAATTGCAAACGCGGAGCTTGGAAGTTTCTTGCAAATGGAATTGGTAATATGTGGATTTGTTTGGAAATTCTAGTGACATATTATACGAACGCATATATTGTCATTTTATTCTACTGTTTGTTGAGCAACGTATCTATTGTCAATTTATTTGTTTGTTGTTAGGAGTACTATATTGAATAGTTCAACTCGTATCATTACATTATCGTATTTTATCCATTGACGTAGCCACGAAATGTTTGAAAAGAAAACTTATAATTTACAGTTAATAACATGTCACATAAGTTTTCGGAAATTTTTTGAATGTACGATTTTGTGGTTTTAGAGAATTGTATACCCCTATAGTAACATAAAGTATAAAGTGAAAATTCAAATAAATTCTTCTTGTACTAGAACTATTAACATTTTAAATAATTCAACAGAATTTTGATACAAACCTGTATTTAAAAAAAATAATTATTGAAATCTCTTAATACTGAACTTTCATTTTTATGGGACGAGAAAAAATCGGTAACATTTTTTTTTCCTTTTAAATCACAGTCAAATATTAATAGATTTTAATCATTCTTTTATCTTCCCTCACCTTTAGATACGGAAGGTATTGTTTTTTGTCAAAAAATTCGATGATGAGTTTTTAATCAATAAGTACGTTTTAGGGTCCCTAGAATACGATTTTACTATTTTTACGATGATCTCTGTATGTGTGTGTGTATGTTTGTATGTATATATGTATGTATATATATATATATATATATATATATATATATATGTGTGTGTGTGTGTGTGTGTGTGTGTATGTGTGTATGTAATAAAAATTTCTTCTGCGATAACTCTAATACTACAATTTCAAAAATTATAATTCTTCCGTATTCTTCTTCGTTACATCCATATGAAGAGCTGATTAGATTTTAGTTACAATTGATTAACCGGAAGTACCCTCATTTGAAGATTTTAACAGTTTTTCTTGAAAAAACTATGTTAAATATCATGTTTTCACATTTAATGTTATTATATTAAAGAATATTTTATTCTCTATACGATTTGAATGCATTTTATACATTATATTAAATGGATATAGTGTTAAAAAATTATAAAGAAATGAAATATCATATATTAGCCAGCTATGCTATAACTCTGGTAACAGCTGCTATATTAAGAAAATTCTGATTGAAAGGTGTCAGTGTCAAGTGTAGTTGAATGTATCCTATCCTATCTACTAATGCAATATTGACAATAGGACCGGATTTTGAGAAAAAGGAGGCAATTATTTGTATCAACACTTCGAACTCGTTTTACTTTGACAAGATAGGGGTCTGTTGGAAAGACCAATTGAGCTGATTGACGTTTTATTTCAGGTTTAAATGCATACATACATGATTCATCACCTGTTATATCATACACTGCTTTAGATTTATCTTCGTTGTACCTACTTTTTTAATGTTTTAATGCACCATTCCACACGATGTTGCTTTTGACCATCATTTAAATTATGAGGTATCCAAAGGTAAAAAACTTTCCTGCCTTTTAGATGATCGAGCAAAATTTTATTTGTAGCAGTTATTCCAATGCCCAAAGTAGTTCGTATAATTCTGTATGTGACACGGTTGTCTTCTTTAATCATTGTAAATCGTCATTGAGAGAAACTCGATGAAATTTAAATTCAGTGTGATACTAGGTACTTTATTTCCAAAAGCATCTCGAAGCTTGTCGATGCATTATTTTGGAAAGAGCGAACTTTTAAAATCGTATAATATCATGGCTAGGAAATTTTCTCTTGTTAACTGCATTTTCAGTACAACGTGCGTACTTTAAAACTGCAATGAAAATTACTGATAACAGATAACGAATTGTAACAAGAACTGCCATGCTACATAAGAATGTACTTTTGTTTTTCGTAGCTACCTTGGTTATATTTGTTTGCAGAAACTTTCGGTGCTACCCTCGTATCAAAGTATGTTTGTCTAATGTTGAATTTTTATACTACTTTTTGGATGTGTTAAAGACGTTGGAGTGTCGATGGAAAATGTGCACGGACTTAAAAAGAATTTATGTTTTTACGAAAAATAATTGGGTCTTGATTGCTAAAAAAGAACATGTAATTTTTTTCTTCATTTATCCTTCTCCTTAGTTCATACGTGAAAAATCGTCCTATTACATCTCCAGGTAACACGTCGTCGAATACCGAGACTGCAGGCAATCTCAGAAGACAGAAGTAATTATCTGTTTCACTTTAATTGCGCAGCACCCGAGTTTCTTCGCCATATACGAACTTTTTGCGTCATACACACGACAGAATGTTGGCCAACTCCGTCGTTTGACACCCTGTGCGACCTATTTGCTCCTAACACAGTTTCCTCTTATTTCAACAGATGTAATATAGGTTATTTAGTTGGAAATGAATCAAGAAATGTGAAGAACTAAAAATTCCAATTATTGGAAAAGTTGTTACTAATATTTCCTAGAAAACTGACGTAGTATAAGTAATAGTACCCAAGCTGTTGCAATTTAATGGTCAACAACAATGTTTTTGCTTCAAGATTTGAAAACTTTCCTTGAACTAAGTCACAATGTTTTGGTGTCTCATTAAATATAATCAAAAGCCATAAATTATTTGATAGGTAATAACAATTTTCAAATATTTTATTAAATCAGTGAGTGAAACAAGAGCATTACTCCGAAAAAAAAACTAATATTTTTATCAGTACATTAATATATAAAAAATCTGATGTGGCCAGCACGTTACCTTCCATCAGTTCTATTTATTTTTGCAAATTCCATACAGACAGTTTCTTACGAAAGATTCTATATTTCCAGTACGTTACCTTCCCTCAGTTCTATGTATTTTGTACAAATTCCATACAGAAAATTTCTTATAATTGATTCCATATCTGCAGTAAAATTATAACACAAACATACTATGTCAATCGCACTTGACATTGACATCTGTCTGTAATCTTTTTGACCCAATTGAAACTCAGCTCAGTATATAACTGAGTTGAGATGAAGTGAGTTATGATGTGTGCAAAAAGAACAAGTTTAATTCCATTTTATCACTTCCTTCTTTACCGATAGTATTCGCTGTAACAGCTGTCAAAATTATTGACTTATTTTTTGATCTATAATACCGTTTATAAACGAAAAATGGATAATGTTGAAAATATATTACTGTAATTATATTTGTATATGTGAATATATAATTTGTTGTGTTATATAACTTTAAAATGCAAACTGAGTGTTTCAAATCATTTTGAGTTTTGTAAACTGATAGTGTAGCATCGGAAAGGGGGGAAGTGAGTTTACTCAGAACAACTCAGATCAGTTGTGTCAATAAGAACAACGATTTTCTGAGTTTGTCTGATGTGATCTGAGATTAGCTGAGATTTTTTCCAAAAAGAATACAGCTGTTTCCAGTGTTCTTGCCTAGCTGGCTGCTGTATGAAATTGAATTTATAATTTTTTAACTCAATATCCATTGAATATGAAGTATAAAATATAATCAAATCGTATAGAGAATAAAATATTATTTAATATTTATCATAAAGTTAAATGTGAAAAAATGATATTTAACAGCGTATTTTCAAAAAAACTGTTAAAATCTTCAAATGAGGGTACCTCCGGTCCACCAATTATAACCAAAATCTAATCAAATATAGATAGAACGAAGAGGAATACGAAATAATTATAATGTACATACGTACACACATACACACACAGACATCATCACAAAAATAGTAAAATCGTATTCTAGGGACTCTAAACATGCTTATTCATTAAAAACTCACAATCGATTTTTTTTCAATAACAATACCTTTCTAAAGGTATGACGGAAGGTAAAAACTGGTAAACTTTTTTTTTGTATTTTCATGTAATTAACTACATCATGTAGGTTTATTTTGAGAAAAAGTTTTCATTAGCCAATGGAAACTTTGAACCTTGTTTTATTTCCTTGCTATCCGCCATATTTTTTTTAGATTTGACTTTTTATACTAATCATATAAGTACTCCAGAACAAGAATTTAATTAATTTGCATGCGAACAACGATAATTACATTACTGAGAGATATTTATCAGGTAAATTATATCAACTCGTCCTGTTCTCATTTACGCCGTCAAATGTTTATTAATCATTCAATAATTATAGGTTAAATTTCAACAATATTTAATTAACACATGAAACAAAATTGCCAAAATTAATTGTTATTTATTGGCAAACAATTTCGATCGATAACGATTATGGGATTATGATATACAGGGTGGTAATTAAAAAGCGGGCCATATAGGCGTTTAATATGTGAAATCAGTTTTCCCTTGCGCAAAACTTTAATTTTAGACAAAAAAGTTCCATAAACATATTTTATTTAGCATGTTTAGAAAATTTTGTTTAAATTCCGTGACTATTACTACAAATGAGCAATATTTATAAAATTTCAAATGGATTTTACAGGTTATTAAACAGGCAAAATAAAATCTGAAAAGTGATTTAATTCTCTACAACATTTATTTGAAACATTTTTGCTTAAAATTAAATAGAAAGTTTGGCTCAAGGAAAAACTGATTTCCCATGTTAAATGCATATGGCCCGCTTTTTAATCAACACCCTGTATGTATATCAAGAGTGAATCAGAAATATAGGACGATTAAAATGAAGAAGAAAAAGAACTCTGAATCACAAATAACGAATATTGTAAAATATGAAATGAAAATGAAAATATGTTCTACTCTCAAAGACTTCCTTAGGACTCTACATCTGCAATCTTCATCGTAATTGAAACTCAGTACATTGCCAAGCAATGTGGAAAATAAAATTTCATGTGCTGTACATGTCTTGTCATTTGCAGTAAAATGAAAACTTTTAGTGTTTTTGTTGCTTATTTGTAATAAGTTTACATTCTGAAGATTTTGATTTTAAAGTATCATTTATATAATATATCGGGTGGTGGCGGTTTGGGGTGAACTTAGGGATTTAACATGTGTTATATTAGTTTTGTGCAAAACTATTTAAACCGGCTGGAAGCACAGAATAGTTATTTTATGTATTAAAGGCATAATTAAAAGATTAATGGCTGTATTATGTAGCATATCGCTTATACAGTGTGTTCAAAAAATTCCTAACTTGGAGTAGGCTATGAAGAAAGAAACGTATGTCAATTTAAAAATATTTAATTAAATGTCAAAAATATTATCAAAGCTTTTTACTGTATTCTTATTTATTGTCTTTGTTCTTTAAAATTACGTTTCATGATCAATTTTGACTTGACTTTTGAATTAAATATTGATCAGATATACGTTTCTCTGTTCATAGTTAGGAATTTGTTTGAACACACTGTATTAAACACCGTAGCTAACAATATTATCCATCGTTTAATATAAGCGATGTGTTACATGATACAGCCGTATAGTAGGGAGACTATTTTTTTTTCCGAAATTCAAGGATTAAATAGATAATATATTCGTTATAGTTGTACTGACATCATGAATTTTAAGTATGCTGAGATTTGTACTAAGTGTCAAATGAAAATGAGAGATATCGATTATTCCAAAGAAATATCGGATGAAATTAACCATTTCAGAAATTCAAAGCGCATGCGCCAAATGTTAGACTGCGACAAAAAGTCAGTGCCGTTTGCCTTGTTTATATGACAGTTCTGTTTGTTTTACAGTTTTTTTTTGTTTTGTTGGTTTCGTTTTTCAAATAATTATGATGGGTACTAAACTTCTGGTCCACAAAGTACTGCCATTTGACATGTTTTATCTGATTTGGAAAATAAAAATCTGATGTGGCCAGCACATAACCTCTCGCCAGATATTTTACCTGGTTGTACGCATTAAACGAAAAATATTTTTAAATTCAAATACATATATTCATGTCTCACTGCAAAATAATTCTCACATATATTTGCAAAATCTATGGGATATTTTAATATAAATTGTGTACAATACATACACATTCTTGATATTCAATATCTTGAAATTTTCGTTTTCTACTTTCTTTTTCTTTATATTCGTTATTTTTTCGCAAATTCTTTTATATTCTTTTTTACGTATATTCTTTTGCGTTGTTGACTTTTTTTTATTTTCATAATCTTCATAATGATGTACAAAATTTTTTGACAGTGGCATACAAATATTTCTGACAGTGACATTTATGTGTCAATTACAAACATTTGAATTTCTTCCCTTGAAGTAGTTTGATCTGAGAATTGTTACATCAAATTATTTTATATACATTTCTTTATCTCTACATCTATAGAAGATATAATAATGAATTTATAAGTATTTACATAAATTTTCGATAAATAATATTTAGATGATTTTTTTGTTGTAACTACTACTTACGGTTGAGCAATTGTTACCAAAACATAATCAACTCTTCCCATTATTGTTAGATTGAGGAATCCGTAGTTAAAAATGTCTTTAGTCTTATAGTATTTAAGAAATCGTGGATCCAACATCCACACACACATCCACACATCCACACACACATACGGACATCATCGTAAAAATGTTTTAATCGGATTCTAGGGACCTTAAAACGTGCTTATTCACAAAAATCTTTATCTTTTTAGCAGGAATCCAATACCTCTCTTAGCGAGAGGTAAAAAGTGAGGATAAGTGTAGTAATACGATATTTTATATTTGATTGATAAATGTACTTCAATTTTTCACATACTTAAATAAGTTTTTATATGCAAAATAAGAATTTAAACTATACCTTATACCCAAATTCATTTTAACATCTCCGGTGTACTTTTAATTTAAAAACATAATATAGTGGTCGCTCAAATTTCTGAACTAGTTTATAGAGACTATACAGGGTAAGTTGGTTCCACAGAAGTCAAAAGTCGTATCCGAGAAAGAATATGAAAAGTTTTGCGAGTGGTGGTGTTCAAAAAATGTGATTTATTGAATTTATTATGTTGTCTGACATTTATCTGTAAACCACAATAATTTTGATATGTATCAATAGCTGTTGTTTGGTAACTTTATAGGCCCTCTGGCGATAAAAGCCAAATTACGCCAACTTTTAAGGGCGAATAAACAAGTTTATGATTCCGAAATAAAATAAAAGCTTCATAAATAAATAACACTGATAAGCGACTTTAGCGGTACATATATGTGGTCCATCACCAAAATCTGCGAATAAAAGCAGATTGGCACACCCAGATATAGGTAATAAGCCGTGATGATATATTTATTTGTTTAAAACATATTAGTATTAATGCTGCTTACCTTCAATGGGCCGTTCTTCAAAAAGGAAGATTTCAGGGATTGAAAACAATACACTGATCAGCCACGCTGAAATCACCAGGACACGTGCACGACGCCCTGAAACAAAATAATTACGCTATCAAAATAAAATTACATGTTCTAATTAATTATATCATTCTACGGAAAAGTGATTTTATGTATGTATGTATGTATGTATGTATGTATGTATGTATGTATGTATGTATGTATGTATGTATGTACGGAAAAGTTACACAAAATTGAAAACTACTTATAACACTTCAGCGACCTACATGTGACGCATTATTGCTGGTTACATCCAACTACTCGTAACTTAATTGTTTATTATGGAATAAAATTTTCATTGTAAATATATTCTAAAATTGATTTAGTTTTAATTAAATTTCATGTAATTACAAACATAATCGTACTAAATTACTATTTTAATTTAAAAAACTATTTATCTACTTAGGGGTTATGTACAGCTTTAACCGCTTACTCTTTTCTAACCGGACTCACCGAGCCGCAATGTTTTACCACTGTTGTATTGCCGTTTGGATTTCAGCTATATGAGGTCTGTTAGAAAAGTATCCGACCTTTTTTTTTGCGAAAACCTGACGGATTTGAATCAAGCGCGCTTGCATGAGCCGACCTTATACCTTCGTGCGCATGCGTGAATTTTTTCCCGCCTGTCGATAGTGTCTGTTGCTGGCAAGCAGCATTTGAGTGAGGTACCGTGTAGTGCTCTCGTCGGTTTTTCATTGCAAGAAAATGACTGAACAACTGGAGCAGCGCTATTGCATCAAATTTTACCCGAAACTGGGCGACAGCCAGGTGGAAACCAATCGGAAGATTCAGACGGCTTTCGGTGACGATGCTATGGGCATCACACAGATTAAGGAGTGGCACAACCGGTTTAAAGACGGCCGTACATCGGTGAAGAACGAGTCACGCTGCAGCCGGCCATCAACATGCCAAAATGATCAGGTCATTGCCAAAGTGAACGCTGTACTACAGGGATGTCCTCCTTCGCCTACGTGATGCTGTGCGGCGCAAAAAACTAGAGTTGTGATCAACAGGAAATTGGCGCCTCCATCACGACAATGCTCCAGCACATTCCTCGCACTTGATTCAAACTTTTTTTTGGCGAAAAACAAGACTACTGTGGTTCAACAGACTCCTTACTCTCCTGATATGGCCCCCTGCGACTTCTGGCTATTCCCCAAACTCAAGAGGCCATTGAAAAGAACGCGATTTCAGACAAGAGAGAACATTATTGCTGCAACGACAGCCGAGCTAAACTCCATTTCGAAAGAGGCGTTCTCGGAATGCTTCCAACAATGGCGGCACCGCTGGGAGAAGTATGTGAAGTTCCAAGTAGACTACTTTGAACGTGATTAGGTTTCCAACGCTTCAGATAGACCAGTTTTTTTCCCCGGCTAAAGGTCGGATACTTTTCTAACAGACCTTGCATATTTAACATATATAAGTGGCCAGCTTAAAGCATCCGAATGTGATAAAAACATGAAGCTTTTTTTTATTTTCAAATAACACTTACAGCTGCCGGTGAAGTTCATTGGGTGTGTGATGGCATCATAGCGGTCTATGGAGAGTGCCACCAGGACATATGTGCTGGAGTAGGTGACGGTGGCCTGCAGGAAGCGGATGACCTTGCAAGCGACGTTTCCTGCGTACCACTCTACTGTCATTCGCCAGATGATGTCTGTCAGTACGCTTATTAGTCCTACTGTTAAGTCTGAAACATATTGTTTTACATAACATTAGTTTTCTTTATTAAATAAATGATACTGTAGGTAATTATTTTACTCAAAACTGCACTACTGTTGTTTATTACATCTTAGTTACACCGGCGGAAACTGAAACATTACACCCTGCGGGCGGTAAAGTAGCACATGCGGGCGGTAAAGTAGCGCATGTCGGCGATGTAATAATAGCACATGCAGCGGTAAAGTAGAGCAAAAGGCCGGCAACAAAAAAAAGTCAAAAATACAATAGAAAATGTATTTTAAAAATCTGATGTGGCCAGCATATTACTTTCCGTCAATTCTTTGTATTTTGTATAAATGTTGTATGTATTTTATACAAATTCCATGCAGAAAGTTTCTAGCAAAAGATCCGATATCGCCAGTAAAATTATAAAACAAACACCCTGTCAACTGCGCTTACCACTGACACCTTTCAATCAGAAAAATAAAAATAAAATAAATATATCATCATGGCATATTACCCATTGCTGGGTGTGCCAATCTGCTTTGTACGCAGATTTCGGTAATGATGATGACATATTTGTACCGTGCGGGCGTTTACCAGACGTCGCCTCACCGGCACTCATAGCTGGCGTAGAGAGTACACCACAGGGGTCAATTTTGTGACCTTTAAAATTCGAAATATTTGGCGTCGGTCGGGATCGAACCCGGTTCCCCAGACGCGGCCATGAGACCTCATACCTTTCAATCAGAATTTTCTTAATATAGCAGCTATTTCCAGAGTTATAGCATAGCTGGCTAATATATAATATTTAATTTCTTTATAATTTTTTAACTCTATAACCATTTAATATGAAGTATAAAATGCATTCGAATCGTATAGAGAATAAAATATTCTTTAATATTTATAATAACATTAAATGTGAAAAAATAATATTTAACGTCGTTTTTTCAACTGTTAAAATCTTCAAATTAGGGTGCGGTTGACAAATTATAACCAACGAAGAGGAGCACGAAAGAATTATAATTTTTGGAATTGTAGTATTAGAGTTATCGCATTAGAAAATTTTGTCACACACATATACACACACACGCACACACACACACACACACACACACACACACACACATACACACACACACACGCACACATGCACACATGCACACATGCACACATACACAGCCATCATCGTAAAAATAGTAAAATCGTATTCTAGGGACCCTAAAACGTGCTTATTCATCAAAAACTCACCACCGAATTTATGACCAAAGATAATACCTGCCTACTTAAATGTGGCGGTAGGTAAAAAATAATTTAAAAACATTTCATTTGGTTGCAGTTGTGCATAAAACGTTGTCGGGCTTCAAATTTCGTCTATAGGCGTAAACCTTTTCCTGAGACCTTCTATACGTAAATAACTATTAAATACTTTTTTCTAAAACTAAAAGAATTCTTGAAAGCTATTCTTAATGAAGTATTTCAAGTTTCAATATGGTTATTCTTTATTCAGACAAAATATTAAAATTCCAGAATTTTCTCCTTTAAATATGTTCATATAAACAAAATTTGTTTTTCTCAAACGGTACCAGTTTTTGTCTTAAACGACGATAACAATAATAATATATTTTCCTTCATGTCTGAAGATGTAGAAAATTATTCAAAGTTTCATTTCAAATACTGAAATAAAGAGAGAAGTTATTATTTTCATTGGCTTCTATTTCTTCTCGTTTATTAAACGGTTCATTTATCGAAAATGGGCACAAAAATAAATGAAAGCAAATTTAATGGAGATAATTTGAAATGTTTTATATCACCTTTAAATTGCACAGGGGGGTAATAAAATGTTTTAGTTCCTCATACAGTAATTTATTTTTAAAGTTTGTAATTAGCTTAACGAGGTAGAAATAAATTTAAATTTATTACCACTATGCAAATGATTCTTTTATTAAAACTAAGGGATGTAAATGGATTAAGTTTATTTAGATTCATGTTAATTGTGCAATAACGGTTAATTCCTTGTTTTCCTCTTTTTTATCCATCCTTTAAAGTTTTCATTCAGAGTTTCCGCCTTTTATGTGAAGTTTTACATTGCAAATTACGCAATTTTGTAATTCTTTTTCGAGAAAGAGTCTGCCAATTATATTATTGAGTAGCTGAAACCATATCACACTTTTATTATATGCATAAGGTGTTTTATTTTTTATTTTATGTGGCAATTATAAAGGACTCGTTTAGGCTTTTATTATTTTTTTTATGTTAAGCAAAAATTAAAATTAGAAATCTGAAATCTCTATTTTTAATTTGGTTGGTTAGAGACATCTTATAAGTAAACTACGGACTAAAATTTAATCAATTTAAAATCGTAATAATACAAAACTTTTTTACCTCCCGCTGCCCCTGGTAATGGAGGTATAGGGATCGTGCTAAAAATCGCATATTGAGATTTTGGTAAATGACAACGTATTAAGGTCCCTAGAATCCAATTTTAACATTTTCACGATGATCATTCAGAAAATTTTGAAACCTTATTTTTCTACATCATTCTATTATGAAAAGAAGCCATTAGATTTTAATGTAAATCAGATAACCGGAAATGGCACTTTACTTGAAACTCAAAATAGTTTTTCACCAAAAATACCTTTAAGGCCCGGTTTTCCATCTCAGGATAAAGTGTTAGATAATTTAACTGCCAGATAAAATAAAAATATCGCATCAATATTAGAGCGTAAATTGACAAAATTATACGCATATCAATTCTATGATGCGATATTTTTCTTTTATCTGGTAGTTAAGTCTACAGACACTTTATTCAGAGGTGGAAAAACAGGGCCTAAATGTTATTTTTTCGAGATTTATGTTATTATATAATTTAAACATTTATTAAATTTTTTACAGGTTTGCATTAATACTTTTTTATATATTTTATGGATAAATTTATAAAATTATCCATAATTTAAATCCCGGAGCCTACGCTTTAAACAAGCACAACTCCTTGGTTACACAGTTCATATCACAAATGTATGTAACTGAACTGATAGATAAATGTCACTGTCAAATAACTAATGATTCCAAATTATTAATATTAACGCTTTAAAATGAAATAGAATAGAATAGTAAATAGAACCATAGTTATATGGAATAAATCTTAATACAGGTTCTACCATAACTAAATATGTATATATATATATATATATATATATATATATATATATATATATATATATATATATATATATATATATATATATATATTTAAATTAATAAATATTAAGTAACGGGAGGTATTGTGTTGGACGCATCAGATTTTTTAAATAGTGCAATATTATGTTAAAACTTGAAGAAATATGTTTTAAAATTAAGAATGTTAAATTTAATTTATTTTAATATATCAATAATAATGCTAAAATACAAAAATTTATAAAAAGCAGAAAAGGGAAAGCGAAATAATAAAAATAATAAAATATTTTGAATTAAATAATTTATAATAAAGTCAGTCCATCATGTCACAATAATTAATATAAAACAATTACCTGCAATAGCCAACTGCTTGATGAAAAAATTCATTCTTGATTTTCTTCTCTTATTGATACTTAACGTAAGAAGCACCGCCGAATTTCCAAGAACTATCATCACGAATAAGATCCATAATATGGTAAATTGTTCAGTCTGAAAAATAAAAATAAAAATATTATGTTAATGGGCTATATGGCCATTGTCGAATTTAAGGAAATAAAGCATAAACATTAACCATTGTGACTACCAATAATAATGATAAAAACTATATATTATCTTATAATTTCACTGAAATTAGTATTTTAAATTAAAATTTGTGTAACGGCGCCCAAACATTGTTAATTGCCACAACAGATTGTTTTGGTATAAATTTGGTTTGCGTTGACCTCCAAACCATATGACTCATACGGTTTTCGAAGGCTGTTTACATACATCATTTTCAAAATGTAACCTGAGTTCTTAAAAGCAGATTCCAGTATTTTGCCAAATGTAGATTATGCTATGATTGATGATTTTTATCGAATGAATTCTAATTCTCCTACGTGACGTCACATATCCCCTCTCCAAAACTTTATTATTGTTTATCTCCGGAATTAACAACAATTAAGCGATTTAAAAAAAATATGGGTATTTTTATTTTTTATAAAGAATCATGAAATGGAACAAGAAAAAAATGGTCATATAGCACATTGTTCAAAAGCAATTTATTAAATATATAGACGAAAATCATGGTCCGTATACTAATCGTGCTTTTATGGTTAGAAAATTCTTCAAATTTTTTCGGTTACTTTAAATATAGACTTAAAACTTTTAAAAAAACTGTGGGCCGAATAATTGGTGATAACAGTTGGACCGCTATTTTAAGGGTCATCTTCTAGTACAGATTTAGCTTCTACCGAGACCGTTTACTTTTGGCACAATGTTCATTATAAAGGTTGTAACTCTACCTCTTTTGTTCCAACTTCGGGTGTACCCCAAGGCTTAAATTTAGGTCCTCTACTGTTTTTGATGTTTATTAACGATGTCACGGATGTTATTCAATGCGACAAACTTCTTTTCGCCGATGACCTAAAAATTTTTTGTCCTATTTTCTCAGTGAATGACTGCCATCTTCTCCAAGAAGACTTAGTACGACTTTCTCAATGGTGTTCAAATAATAAATTATATCTTAATTTAAACAAATGTACAACAATATCTTTTACACGAAAAGTGACTCCACTCAACTATAATTATAGTATCAATAATGTTATTATATCACGTTCAGCCACTGTACAAGATCTTGGGGTAAAATTTGACACTAAATATACGTTTGTTCCCCATATAGAAGACACGTACAATAAAGCCATTAGAATGCTTGGATTTGTAATTAGAAATAGTAAATCTTTCCAAAATCTTTCAGCTATTACAACCCTCTACTTCTCATTTGTGCGGGCTAAACTTGAATACTGCCACATCATCTGGAACCCTATCTATGAAGTTCATCAAGATTTACTCGAATCCGTTCAAAAGAAATTTCTAAAATATCTCTATTATAAAGTTCACGACACGTACCCTTCATATTCAATAACATATGATCAGCTGTTGGATATGTTTAATTTTAGGAGTCTGTTTGAGCGTCGCGAAAATGCACTAGTACTACATTTGTCAAAAATAATTAATGGATGTGTTGATGATCCTCGTTCTTTGTCTTCCCTTCATTTTCATACACCCACTTTCCGTACCAGAAGTAGTTTCACATTTTATCTGCCCTTAGCTCGAACTAACTGTTTAATGTATACCATACACAGAATGTGTCACCTTTACAATACAAAATTTTCTACTATTGATATTTTCTTTTTGAACTTCGCAAAAATTTTGAAAATTATCTCCAAACTGTAATTATATTTAATGTTGTCGAATTTTTTCCTACCCTTAATTTGGGCTAAGCCTGTTGGGTAGCTGTATTAAGTAAACACTGAAAAGAAACTTCGTAAAAATTCAGTGCGTACAGTAAAATCTACCTTGAAAGATATATGGGTCAATACTCGTAGGAAAATGTGCAGGACTTAGGGATCCAATCCCTAACAGAATTAAAGCTGGTATTACAAATAAAGACGATGTAATCCAATATTAAATGGCGGAATACTTGAATAACAAATTCATTTTTTGTAAGTTTAAGATCAATATTTTAAACTAGTCGAAAGATATTTGTATAGAAATTTCTCACCATTTGCGTAGGTTTTATAATTTGTTTGTTTAAAATGTTAACCGGTCCAACTAATATGAGTTTGGGCACATATAATAAAAGTGCTCTATTACATTACCTATATTCTTATATCAATTTAAGTTAAGTTTCATATGTATTTCGCATTCAAATAAATTGTTTTTGTTAATGTTTTGCATCTTGAAATAGTAACAAAAAATACTTTAACACCAAATTAAAATTATGTTCGTTTTTATACTATAACTTAATATGATAAGAAACTATTTGACATTGGACGCTCAACTATTGAATAATAACAAACAGATCAAGTGAGCGTATCGCAAACAATCAAGACGTCTGACGATCGCCTTTTCTATTTTCTCATCGTTTCTATTCGAATCAGACTTTTTCGTCACGCGAAAAAACAAACATACAATAAAAAATACTACGAACTTTGACTTTTCCACACTATTCTTTATTTAGATGAATATGTTTGTTATTCGGTTGTCTGCAAAAATATCCCTTATTACGTCAAGACATTTCGTTTTCAAGCAGGAACTATGGAAAGGAATGAATTTACAAAATTTGCTTATTTCTTATGAACGATTTTATTTATCGAACTGCATACACGGTGATAATGAATACATGTTATAAATTTATAAGGTGTGTAGGGGATGTAAAATGGACTAAATTTTGCTAATAAACTCATATCCGGCAACGCACAGTTTTGGAGCTACAGTTATTATACTTATATTAATTTTGTTTATTTTAATTTTTTAAATCATTTTTGTTATATATATATATATATATATATATATATATATATATATATATATATATATATATATATTATAATAATTGCTTAAAATAACAACCACCAACTTCAATGCAAGCATTGCACCTTCGAAACATATTTTCATCATTTGTTCAAATACGTTATATTTATATATTTATATTTATAGTTGTAGGGTGCAATGTATAAAACTTATTATAGAATCTGTCAATAGGGGATTCCACCAATTTTTAAATATAATTTCATCTGAACGTATAAGTAAACTAAGACTAGCGGTGAAAATCCGGTGAAAAAATTCCTATTAATAAGCGAGTTATAGTCCCCCGAAGTTTGAAAATATAAATGTAACGGCACGAATATATATATATATATATATATATATATATATATATATATATAGTTTCTATATCAAACTGTTTTCTTCGTGGACCTAATTTGTTCTTGAAATATTTGCTATTTCTAAATTATATTTATAAAAAAATAAATGAATATTATACTGTACAAGTCAACATGATTTATAAATTGGAAGTGGAAATGTAAGTTTAATGTAAAACAATTATATTCAAATAAAAACTGTTTGAGAATTGCAGTACTGGACTGATAGCCACGCCTCCGCTATCTGAATTTCTCTACTTCCATTGGTAGTGGGCTCCTTCCCCCTAACTGGCTATTCGTTATATATTTATGGGCCGTCTTTGAGTCGTCAATCAAAATAATATATGTGGAATTCATATGAGCGATGAGGTGCTATAAAAAAAATCCCCTTATTTCCGAAGTATTTCAATTATATCGATTTATTTCTTTATTAATATTCATTATTAAGCATATATTTTCAATATTGTTTCCTAATTTTTCTTAATTGTGCTGTAGTCTCCTTCTGGGCGTTATAAAGTTTTATGGGGCTTGCGGTAAGAGATTTTTCTGCCCTGATCCGTACCCGAAATTTGCGTTCAAGATGTTTCCTAATTATGTACTTTTAAATCTGTATTAAAATAATAATGCGTTTTACATATACTTCTTCTAATATCAATTTATAAATTGAAAAGAGATTAAAATATATAGGGATTACAATAAATTGAAACGTAACTTTTAAATACAAACAGTTTTTGGTAATTTTGTTTTGAGGTACACGCAAAAACCTTTTTCAGTGTTGAAAGAGTCATCAAAACGAAATGTTGTTTCTGTGCTTGTTTTATGGGTTGATTCTGTTCACATATGTAAGTCTTACAGTCTGTACATCTGTAAAAACCTATAAAAAACACATCTATTTTTGTTGATTAATACAAAATTGTACATAAGAGTGGCAGGCTTCATTGCGATTTTGTTCATTATTTACAAATTTACAGATCTGTAAGACTCACAGTTGTGAACAGAATCGACCCATTAGTAGTGTTTGTGTAAAATATGAATGTGTGGAGACCCTGGGATTTTGTTTTACTGTCTTATATATTATGTTTCAATTTACAAAATTTATACAAAAATTCAGTATGATTTTTTTTAATACTGCCCATTACTTACCCTAAAAGTGATGCCTTCAAGTTCGAATAATTTATGAGTCCTAACCACTAAGATTCCCAACTCTCCATAAAATGTTGTAAACCCTGCATAAGTT
>OY720456.1:6172609-6235109 GCA_963082715.1 Harpalus rubripes | reverse complement strand
AAATAATAATAATTCGTTATTTTCGTGAATAAAATAAAGAGATTGGCGTTGTAAATACCCAAGAAACACAAATGACTTAAAATCGACGTCACTGTAAAGTCCTAATTTACGTCATATAATCATCCTGAAGACATCACAGCGTGGAGCTGTACGACGTCATTTTAAGAGGAAGTTTCGGCGTCATTATTAGACGTGGTTTTGACGTCATTTTAAGACGTTGTTTAGACGTCAGTATAAGACTTGTTGAGACGTCATTTTAAGACGTTTTTCCACGTCATTTTTAAACGTTGTTTAGACGTCATTTTAAGACGGTGTTTCGACGTCATTTTAAAACATGTTTCGACGTTATTTTTATGGTATAAACATAATAATGAAAGGAAAATAACCTGACTGTATAAGATAAAAAATTAGTTTAAAAATATTAAGTAAAGTAAAACAATACAATAAAATTTTAAACCCATTCTGAGTGTACGATTTGGCAAATTAATTTGCTTCCACTCGTAGATTTTGGTAATAATGCATGAATATATATATATATATATATATATATATATATATATATATATATATATATATATATAAAATCATTATAATAAACAATATATTGTTTTATATTTTTGCATAAATAATTGATATTTAAATAAAAATAATATAAACTTTTTTATGTTATTGCCAAATTAAATAATTATAAAATTTGAATATGAATTTTTAATATTATTAATAAAGCAAAAGTAATCGTCGTAAAGACGTCAAGTTAGACGTTCGAAAAAGGTTTATAGACCTAATTATCACCACATATCTTATCTTATGAAAGTCAGAGCGACCACAAATATGACTTCTAAATAGTCTTATTTTAGACCAAAAACAAACATCACAGTGGCGTCGCATAGACGTCTAAATATTTCTAATTCAAACTAAAAATTAACGTCACAGTGACGTTGCAAACACGTCAAATTAGACGGCCGTATATGACATAAATTCAACCTAAAATCGACGTCACTTTTTGGTCAACCGTCGGTCAGTGTTACTTGGGTAGTCTTGAAAAACAACTTCCCACTATTGTGACGTCGGAGTACATACAGCACGTCATTCATAGCCAATGGGAAAACAGTTTGTTAATCACTTACGCTATTTATTTAAATAAAAGTAGGCAATAGTTTGTCACATGTTAAACTGTATGCACTCTGACGTCACATTATGGTTCAAATCATGGGATTTTTTCAAAATATTACACAAATTTTAATAATTATTTCAAAAATATAAATAAAATAAATAAATATATCATCACGACATATTACCCATTGTTAGGTGTGCCAATCTGCATTGTACACAGATTTTGGTATTGATGATGACATATTTGTACCGTGCGGGCGTTTACCAGGCGTCACTTCACGGGCACTCAATGCTGGCGTGGAGAGTGCACCACAGAGGTCAATTTTGTGCCATTTAAAATTCGAAATATTTGGCATCGGTGGGGATAGCACCCTATTCCCCAGATTTGCGAGCAGACACTCAGGCACGCGACCACGAAACCCCACAAAATATCTAATGGATATTTCGTGATATTTTCAAATTTAAAGATTTTAAAGAACAATATTTTTTTAAAAAAAACTTAGAAATCAAATAAAAATCCTTGCAACAGCCCTATTCATTGCATTGTGATTCCTTTGAACTTGAATCAAATGAAAATACCTCAAATATTTTATTTGCTATTTTCCGCAAAGTCATATGATTGAAGAACATAAAAGAGAAAAAGCATTCGCGGTGCATACAAAACCACAATTTCACAATTGTAGGAAGGAAATATTGTCACTGTAACCACTGTTGCATCGTGGGAGAGAATTTTATTAAATCGAAATCCTTTGTGAGTTTAGTTCGTTCAAAGGCTGTGATATCCGATAATAAACGTTGGATTTGCCAGAAAAAAATCCTTTTATAGTTTTATTTATTGTGTTGGAACCGAGAGTAAAGAATTCTTTCGGGTGTGGATTATACTTTACGATATAGCTTTGGTTTTTTACTGCTGATTTACGACTTACACTACTTTATTTCTTTTTTAATAAATTTGACATGAACTTGAAAGGGAAGGAACTTTTCGCTTATTTTTATTTTTATTTTCGCTAAGATTAAATAAAGAAAAATCTGATGTGGCCAGCACAAAACCTCTCGCCAGATATTTTACCTGGTTGTACGCATAAAACAAAAAAAAAATTGTTACAAACACTATTAAAAATTGAATTTTTAACACGGCATACTTCAATTAAAAATGCGATATATTAATTCTAGTGTTAAAAGTAAATTATCTTGGTAATGACGAATGGAACAACAAATCGACATGTTTGACATAAGTCAATTTTTTTTTACAAATACAAATTTAAACGAAATAAATATGTTTGTAGAAAAAATAGTGTATGATATACGTGTTAAAAGTGATTTTATTTTGTTCGAAGTTTTGGATCACTCCGCTTCGCGTCGTGTTCCAAACTTCCTTCTCACAAAATAAAATGTCAATTTTAACATTTATATCCCTTGCTTATATCATAAATAACTATTTAATACAAATACATATATTCATGTCTCACTACAAGATAATTCTCACATATATTTGCAAAATCTATGGGATATTTTAATATAAATTATGTACAATACATACATTTTCTTTATATTCAATATCCTGAAATTTTCTTTTTTTACTTTCCCTTTCTTTTTCTTCATATTCGTCATTTTTTCGCAAATTCCTTTTCTATTCTTTTTTACGTATGTTCTTTTGCGTTGTTGACTTTTTTTCTTTTCAAAATCTTCATAATGATGTACAAACATTTTTGACAGCATACAAATATTTTTGACAGTGACATTTATGTGTCAATTACAAACATTTGAATTTCTTGCCTTGAAGTAGTTTGATATGAGATTTTTTACATCAAATTATTTTACATGCATTTCTTTATCTCTAAATCAATAGAAGATATAATTATGATTTATATTTATCGAATAAGGAATTTAACGTTCTTTAATATAAGTATTTACATAAATTTTCGATAAAATATTTAGATGATTTTTTTCTTGTAACTACTACTTCCGGTTGTCCAATTGTTACCAAAACTTAATCAACTCTTCCCATTATTTTTAGATTGATGAATCCGTAGTTAAAAATGTCTTTAGTTTTATAGTATTTGAGAAATCGTGGATCCAACATAAACACACACACACACACACACACACACACACACACACACACACACACACACACACACATACACACACACACACATACACACACACACATATATATATATATATATATATACACACACACACACACACACACACACACACACACACACACACACACACACACACACACACACACACACACACACACACACACAAAACAATCGGATTCTAGGGACCTTATTCACTAAAATCTGGATATGCGATTTTTAGCATGAATTCAATACCTCTCTTAACGAGAGGTAAAAAGGGAATATCGCCTTTCTAATACCTGTACTAGTAAGGCGTAGCCGACTAACAAATGTAAAATGGGACAAAAAAAAACTCTTGAATTATTATACGATTAGCGAGTAAAAAGTTAATAAAGATCATTTCAAGACGCTTTTCATTCTATAACGTTGAGTTGTCTGAGTGGAATTTTAATAATTGTGTTTGTGTAAATTCTTATGAAATTCAAATTTCAAATTCATTGAATGTAAATCAGAAAAATTTAATAAAACTGGCTCATGATGAAGAAGAATTTAATTGCATTTTCATTGCAAAGAAAATTGTGGAAAAATGGTGATGTAATGAAGAATAACTGACAGTTTTTCTATTTTCTTTCGTCGAGGAAAAAGAAAAGTCTTTTGAATTCTTGAAAGTAATGGAATTGATTTTACCTAACGTACTGTTTTGACATTTCCACAAAAATAGGAATTGAAAACTAATTTGGTAAATTGAAGAAGTTTTGCCATTTATTTTAATGAATTTTGTCGAACACGAAATGCGAACCTCTCACACAGTATTACCAAAAATACTAATAATAATAATTCAGTATATACAGTAATTACAATTTCATGTATTTATCAGTTTTCAAAGAGGAATAAAAATCTCGCGGTACACAACAAGGTACTAGCACGCTAGAAGTATAAGCATTAAGAAAAATCTATGTGCACATTAAAATAGTATTTTTGCACGCTAAGCAATTGAAAATAGCTTAACCAGATCTAACCTACTGTCCGAATTATGCAGGTCTAAGTTGTGTGCGTTAAGTTTTGTTAAGCTTTTTAAAATAAATTGCATAAAACCAAGTATTTTGTCATTTTCGTACATATTTTGTCTTTAGAACAAACATTTCCTAGCGTGCAACTACTCTATTTTAATGTAGTGTATTTGTGCAACAGTTAAAATTTATTTCATTTCACTTAAATAATTCTAATTTTTATTTAAGAATCTATCAAAGACAGTTTGTAAAATTTGTCTTTTTAAAAAATGCGACAAGAATGTAAAATATTCGTTGAATAACCGTTATTTTCAATCAAACATGAGTTTTGTGCGTTAGATTCGGTTATGTTGAGGAGTATTTAAAGAAATTGAGCGAAAATAAGCTGGTCGTTGTTTTATAAATGTCATCATATTGTAAAATAACGCTGTCAACGAAGATTTGACAATCTGGCCGCGGATTTTACAATATCACTATGACAAATCCATATTTATACTTTTCGAAGTCCCGATAGAGGCAACTCAAATCCTACAGCATTCTATATCCGGTTTTACCGGAAGCAGTAACATTTTACTTAGTTTTATGTATCTAATTTTCCATCTAGTTTCCATGTATTAAATATAAATGTTATTGATTTAAAAAAATCTTATGTGGCCAGCACATTACCTTCCGTTAGTTCTAAGTTCTATGTATATTTTGTATAAATGTCATACAGAAAGTTCCTTGCAAAAGATTCTATTTCTTGTACATTACCTTTAGACAGTTGTATGCATTTTATACAAATTCCATACAAATTGCATACAGAAAGTTTATAGCAAAAGATCCTACATTTCCAGTAAAATTATAACACAAACATACTGTCAACTGCACTTGACACTGACACCTTTCAATCAGAATTTTCTTAATATAGCAGGTGTTATAGCAAAGTTGGCTAATATATGATATTTAATAT
The DNA here is from genome assembly GCA_963082715.1 of Harpalus rubripes. Lineage (NCBI taxonomy): Eukaryota > Metazoa > Arthropoda > Insecta > Coleoptera > Carabidae > Harpalus > Harpalus rubripes. The sequence goes on along the minus strand of OY720456.1, from coordinate 6,229,944 downwards.
CTTTATAATTTTTTAACTCTACATCCATTTAATATGAAGTATAAAATGCATACAAATCGGATAAAGAATAAAATATTCTTTAATATTTATAATAACATTAAATGTGAAAAAAATTATATTTAACATCATTGTTTCAAGAAAAACTGTTAAAATGTTCAAATGAGGGTACTTCCGGTTGACCAATTTTAACCAAAATCTAATCAGGTCTTCACATGGATATAACGAAGAGGAATACGAAAGAATTATAATTTTTGAAATGGCAGTATTAGAGTTATCGCATTAAAAAATTTTGTTACACACAGACACGCACACACACACATACACACACACACATATATATATATATATATCATCGTAAAAATAATAAAATTGTATTCTAGGGACCTTAAAACGTGCTTATTCATCAAAAACTCACCACCGAATTTTTTGACCAAAGACAATACCTTCCTTACCTAAAGGTGACGGAAGGTAAAAAGGGGGTGAACCAGTTTCTTGGGACGTTCGACATATAGTAGGTTGCCATGTAATTAAAACGAACAACGTTTTGCACATACAAAGGAATGCGTAATTCATTTTGTTCTTACCTGTCGCATATGACATTTTTGCTTTCAACCGCGAAGTCTCAAATTACTATCTTAACTAATATAAATGATGTCAATTGATTCAAATGCCACCATTTACAATTTCAATTGAATGGAATAGAGCACGTACTTCTTTGTACCTTTTTGTCAGGATTCCAGTGAGTGAATAAAAGAATTTTCCTGGAAGCAGCAAAGTCAGAGTTAGATATCTCTTCTTTTCTGGCAAATCCTCGGCAATTAATCATCTGGCGAACAACAGCTTACGTCTCTAAATTACGCTCCTAATGAATTAAAAGATTTCACCAGACTACCTCATGGTAAAAAAAACCTAATTTATGATTCCAGAAAGACCAATACTCATGTCCAAACGAAAATAAATTAGTTTATAGTTTGATTAAAACCGTGTTTAGTTATTAACTAGCACTAAATTTAATTTGGATTTTAATTTACTAGTTTTAGTAATTAATTAATTGATAGTTCAGTTTAATGGACGTGTAAAGTGGAATCTAATTACAGCAGAGTGAGAGCAGAGGATAAAATTTCTCGATTTAATGTAAAGTTGTTCTTTTAAAAAAAATAAAATAATAAAATTATAAAACACATTTGTGGTCAGTGCTTTAATACCCTTGGGGATTTTACAGATTCAATTTCCAGTTTTATAATATTTTTATTGGGTCTCGCGGCCGCGTGCCTGAGTGTCAGGTTGCGAATCTGGAGAACCGGGTTCGATCCCGACCGACGCTAAATATTTCGAATTTTAAATGGCACAAAATTTATAAAATTATCTATAATTTAAAGCCCGAAGCCTACGCTTTAAACAAACATAACTCCTTGGTTACACAGTTCATATTTCAAATGTATGTAACTCACAGATAAATGTAACTGTTAAAGAACTCATCATTTCAAATTAATAGCCAGTAACGTTTAAAAAGAAAATAGTAAGTAGAACCATAGTTATGTGGAATGGATCTTAATACAGTTTCCTCAATAACTAAATATGTAAGTAGTGATGGTCCGCCAAAAAATTCCTGCCGGAAATTTGTTTTTTCCCCGGGAAAACCCCGAAAATTCCTTCATCCGCGATTTTGGGGAAGAAATTTTGTTACCTTTTTTTCCGGATTTTTTTTCTGGAAATATGCCGTGAATATAATTTTTGCAAATTTCCCGTAAATTTTAAAACATTTAGGCCTTGATGTTTGGTGCAAGTTATAAATAATTAATTGTTCATTTTTTGAGTAGGTAATGTAAGTTTCCTTCAAAATAAATTGTTATTCTGGTTAATTTTTTTAAGTAAGTACATGTAAGTACTTGTGAAATTTAGATCGATGCTTTTGAATTACACATTTAAGGTTTTATGAATATTGCACCTTCACTTTATATAAGAAGTATGAAAATATATTGAACATTTAAAATATAAGAGAGTATTCTTGATTAGTTCTTACAGAGTCGCTCTACTCGTATTTATGACTGATAGTGCATAAATATATTGAGTATATGTATGTATTTATTTAACATAAATTCACTCAAAAATAAAACTAAATAAACCGACAGTTACAATTTTTATTCATATTTGAAATTCCTTGAGAAATTTCCAGAAGGATATTTCCTTGGATTAGTGCGAACAAAGCAGTTTGGCACACCCAGCAATGGGTAATATGCCGTGATGATTTTTTTTTATATATTTCCTTGGAAATTCCTCGGGAAATTTCTCAAAAAAAATTCCGGGTATTCTTTTGGGAATTTTCCCGTATCTTTAAATTTCGGGAATTGACCCATCTCTATATGTAAGTATATTTAAATTAATATAAATTAATTTGCGGGAGGTTTGGCGTTGGCCACATCAGATTTTTTTTTATACGATATCTGTAATGAATTATATTATTTTCTTTATAAAGGAAAGAGAGATAGGGCGAATTAACATATTTTTCGCATGATGTACGCGTAACTAAATTCAGACTGGAATTTAAGAAAATATGCATGGAAAACCGTAATGAAAATGTCGGGAAAATTACAGACCCAAGAATTTAAATTTGCGTTTCTTCAAACAACATAATTTTTATGTGTTCTACAATTTATTCAAATATTTTAATTTAGCCTCGACAAAATTTGAATTCTCTACGTTTATGCCACATTACTTTCAAGATTTTATTGAGGATCATTATAATTGTAATATGCTGAAATCTAATTAATTTTTCATCATTTATTATTATATGACTAGCGAATGAAAGTTGACGTTTAAATTATTTTATAGATGTGGTTTCTTTTGAAACCCTAGAGAAGAATATAATTTTAGCATGAACCCATTCAAATACTGGACTAGAAAAGCACAGAATTACATTACAATGTCTGGCTGAAAATAGATAGCCGACTAGGGAATATCGAAACAGGTGTGCGTTTAAAATATTTTAAACATTTTTCGTTTATGTTGATCATAACAAAATATTTTGATCTTTAAACTATTTAGTTTGTCTATGAAATAGGATTATTTTTAATTTCCTCTAATAGTAACTCCGACTGGAGGAGGGTTGCTTACTGAGACGAACGAATTAGAATTTGCGGTATTAATTTTTTTAAATACATTCCTAAATCCTGTTGCTAAGTTCATTTTAAATGCCTCCTGGTATTGAGTACAATTCTAATCTTCTGTAACGGAATACATAAGGGTCAGTTTCCTTTCAAATCAAATATAGGGAAACGTTTTCAAAAGAAACCACATTTACTAAATAATCTAAACGTCAACTTTCATTCGCTAGTCGTATTACACTAAAAATTTTCAGAACAATTACAAGTTATTAATGAAGTTACTAACATTTATATTACCATTAATGGCTAGTTGCACCGATTATAGTTAGTCTTAACAACAAAATAACAAAAAAAGTGCGTATCGAAATTTTGACAATTTTGATACAATATTGTCAATGGACCTTTTCAATTAACGGCTATCTCTGTCTATCGCTGCAAATAGTAAGAAAATGGTGCGAACAACTGCCAGTTGAGCTGTTAAACGAAACGTCAAAAATATTGCAGTTATTAAAATACCTGTATTCTCAGTGAAAATTTGCGCCGTTAGACTTTTTACCTTCAATAAAAGCTTTTGTTACTTATTTCGATAAGATTTTTTAAAGTTATCTGTGAAATTCTCATATTTTACGTCTAAATTTTTTAGAAACAAACGCCATAGATTTCATTTGTTCTTACTATGCGCAGATTTTCATTGCGCATATCTTCTATCTCTTTAAATTGAAAAGGTCCATTTAACCAACAGTTAGATTTTATTTTTAAGCGGTGAAACTGGTCATAAGTAAATAATAAATACAGGAAAGTTTTATAAAAATAAGAAAAATTTGCCCAGTATTTCGTGAAATAATCATACCGTACTTTTTCTACGACTGCAAGACAGCAGAAATACAGAAACATTATTTTTAGATTATTTATTTTAATACAATGATAGTCACATTTTAACAACGGAAGCAGAAAATATAAATTTCTTTAACTGTGTCAGCTCTTACTTATTATTATTATTCATTTTTTTCATATAATTTAGACATATTTATATATTTATAATTATACGTTAAGGAAGATCTGATGATGCTAATGTTGTAGCGAAACTGGTTATCAAATAAAATAATTGTGAAACTTAAAATCAAGTATTATCAATAATTAAAAAGAAAATATAAATTTATAAACTATAATTTCCACAAGAACTAAAATACAAAATTATTGTAACAATGTTTCAAAGAACATAAACTTCCTGTTTGAAAAAATTTGAAACTCCCTTTTTCCATTTAAAGTTTTTCAACAAATATGAATTCTATAAAGTAAAAACTCTTCAGTATGCATGAATATTGAAACAAGTTCGACTTTCTGTCACAATACGAAACGTGGCTTCAGTGGTTTTCATTGCATCGCGAAGGCTATAGAAACATATGCATTTTGATGACTGGGCTAGAATATGAAAGAACCGCACAATTCTTGGATGACGTCCTTCGGGTATTTTCAGATCACTCTGACCTAGAAAAACTACCCTATTTGAATTTCAAAGGCGATATTGCACCCTCTCATCATTTTGGTTTTAAATTTGTATCGTGCATGAATTATGGCGTACATAGGGAAAAGGTTTTCATATTTTAATCATGGAAATAATTCACAGGATGGTGAAGATCGAATATATAAAACTAAATGTTTCCGGATTGATTGTGAACGTTATAAAAGTTGAAATACATTATTTCTTAACATTTTATAATATATTAAAATAAAAAATAATTATTTTAACTCTCGCCACCATACACCTTAGGTATAAGAAAAATATAGGAATCATGTTTCAACATTAATAGGGTTACTCGTATTTAGATTTTGGTAACAATGATGTCCTCTATCATAGTAACAAATTAAAACATGGGTCATATATATACCGGGTGTCTACTTTTTTGTGGACCATAGGAAATACAATGGTAAAATTTTCATATTGCTGTAAATTTTGCCTTATTTTTAGGTATTTAAAGAGTGTCTTTAGCAACATTACATTATTTTTATCAGTTGCATTGCTTGAGTTTGGCTGATGACATCTGTCATTAAAGTTTTAATAATTTATAAAGGGTGTTCATTTTAAATTAACCGCCATTGCTCTTTCGAGAACTATAAGAACTACAAAGACTGTTAAATGGGCAAACAATTTCTATTTCACAAGCCATATTTAAATAAAAGAAAAATAAATTTTGGACTAGTGACTAGTGGTTTTCAAAATATGGGACCTAATTTTAAATTTTAAATGAGGACATATATTTTTTATTTGCTCATTCGTTAGAGAATTTAATTCTGTATTCATGATATAATATTTTTATTCCCTTACATAATGATTTTTTTTTGCGGCAAATGCACATAAAGTATTATATTAATTTGATTAAAATATGGCTAAAATAAGAGAGTACAAAATACATAGAACTGACTTAAGGTATTGTACGGGAAATATTGAATCTTTTGCAAGAAACTTTCTGTGTGGAATTTGTACAAAGTACATAGAACTGACGAAAGGTAATGTGCTGGCCACATCAGATTTTTTCCATTCATGACACTCTTTATTATAGCCATATTTTAATCAATTTATAAAACTTTACATGCATTTTTCTCAAAAAAAATCGTTATGTAAAGGAATAAAAATATTGTACCACTGAATTCGGAATTAAATTTTCTAACGAATGAGTAAATAAAAAATATAATATCTCATTTAAAATTAATAAGTTAGGTCCCGTATTTTGAGAACCATTGGTCCAAAAAAATATTTTTTTTTCTTTAAATTTGTCTTGTGAAGTAGAAATTGTTTGCCCATGTAACCGTCTTTGTAGCTCGTAAAGTTCTAGAGATATCAATGGTGTCCCATTTAAAATGAACAGCCTGTATATCAGTAATCATGGATAGTTTTACCATCGCAGAAAAAATTCAATGGAACAATATTAACAATTAAATATCAATTAATAAACTTTTATCCGTCAAATTTAAACAATACAACTATTTGAATTTTGTCTTGCATGGCACTCTGTAAAAAACTTAAAGATTAAATAATATTTCTAATCATGTCAAAAACTCCCACTACAGTCTTACGGGACAGATGATATTTTTCAGTGTTCATACTGTATATGTCTATGTAACTCAGCTAAGGTTATTTTAAAATGGGTCAAAAATAATTGACAATTTCATTTTTTGTCAAATCACATGTCCATAGAAATGTGATCTAAAAATAACCAATTCATCTTCCTACTACACGTGCACCTGTTGAATACGTTTCCATAGCAACGCAACAACACATCCCTCAGGTGTCTGGATCTCAAAACCTTACGAATAGAGCGCACGGCGCATGTTTACTACTCCTGCCCTCTCCTGCCGGCTTTTCATTCCTGCTGTGAGTTATTCCCAACGCGCGCGCGATCCCTTGACGGTAACATATCATACCGTGACAACTACTGACATCTGTATGCGATCGACGGAATTACACACTTCGAACTAGCTTTTTAAAAGGAAAAACTGGATGGGTATGATATTGGTTTTTACTTTTGAGGTTTTTGTATGTACTAGATTGAAAATTGAAATCTTAATAACAAATATAAAAAATATGATGTGGAGACCACACGACTTCCTTGTACGCAAGACCAATATGAAGTATAGGCCCAATTATAAAACTGAACATATTTGACGTAATTTGACATTAACATCTATTTTTTATTTTTTGTTATTTTTTGTCTTAATCCATAGCAAGCTTCATTACAAAAACCAAAAAGTATATAAGTTTTAAATTTGCATATCTAGCTTACAAAGGGCTAATTTAATAATACTTGATGTGCTAGACATAGAATTTAATTCTCTAAAACTCTTATTTGAAACATTTATTTCTAAAATGAAAATGAAACCATTTTATTCAAGAAAATCTGTTAACAACTTTAGGTAATATATCACTTCCGGTTAGCCTGTTTTAACCAAAATCTACTATGTTATTCCAATTGGCATAAAAGTCTTATATACCAAATTTGAAAAGTTTTGGATTATATTTTAAAATAGTTTTTCATAAAAATCTATTATAGTCTTTAAATAAAGTACCATTTCTGGAAATTATGTAATGACCAAAAAGAGAGGTGCACAACTAGATGTTATAGCAGTCCTAAATACAAAATTTCAACTTTCTACGGCTTACCGTTTTTGAGTTACGCGAGATACGTACGTACGTACAGACGTCACGACGAAATTAGTCAAAATGGATTCAGGGATGGTCAAAATGGATATTTCAGTTGAAATCTGAAAACCGAAATGTTTCGCGATTACAATACTTCCTTTACTTTGTACAAGGAAGTAAAAACATCTGTATTATTGTCTTTTTTACTTCCTTGTACGAAGTAAAGGAAGTATTGTAATCGCGAAAAACTTCGGTTTTCAGATTTCAACGGAAATATCCATTTTGACCATCCCTGAATCCATTTTGACTAATTTCGCCGTGACGTCTGTACGTAGGTACGTACGTATCTAACATAACTCAAAAACGGTAAGCCGTAGAAATTTTGTATTTAGGACTGCTATTACATCTAGTTGTGCACCTCCCTTTTTGGTCATTAAATAATTTCCAGAAATGGTACTTTATTTGAAGCCTACAACAGATTTTAATGAAACACTATTTTAAAATATAATCCAAAACTTTTTCAATTTGGTATATAAGAGTTTTATGTCAATTGGCATAATATAGTAGATTTTGGTTAAAACAGGCTAAGCGGAAGTGATATATTACCTAAAGTTGTTAACAGTTTTTCTTGAATAAAATGGTTTTAGAAAATTAAATTCTGCGTCTAGCACATCAAGTATTATTAAATTAGCCCTTTGTATAAGCGACATATGTAAATTTAAAACTTATATACTTTTTGGTTTTTGTACTGTAGCTTGCTATGGATTAGGACAAAAAATAATTTTATAATTGGGTCTATACTTCATATTGGTCTTGCGTACAAGGAAGTCGTGTGGGATCTACATCAGATTTTTTAAATATATGAATACAATGTATCAGTAGTCGAATTAGTTAAAATCTTTACAAACTATGCGGTATAAAGGTATAATCGAAGACTCTATACGGGAGATGTAAACCATGTAATGACCTAACGCATTTATAGAAAACTCGGGCCAAGTTTTGTGCGTTAGGTTTGGTTATTGTTTTTATTTTTACAGAAATATACAAGCTGTTAGATAAGTGACATAGAATAAGGGACAACCTCCGTCAAAGTTCTGAACGCTTTAGCACATTGTCCGCTCTATAGAGTACGTGCACGTCACGTTGATAACCATGTCAAAATCAGCTGAGTGGAATTAACATATTCTACTATGTGATTGACATGTGACATGTTTTTGACTTTTTGATATTTGACGAAATTTATTATATTATATTGAGTTCATTTTAGGTACTATATGATTTTAATTTAGTAGATTTGTTATTTAATGTATTAGTCACACAAAAATGGGTTTTATAACGAAACGTCTTGAATAATATCACACGTCAGATACAGACCCGGCAGATATACCTTGACGCCAAAAATTGAAATTATTACTTACTAGCAGATGTTTACTTCCACTCAGCTGATCTTAGCTGTATTCTTTTTGACCCAATTGTATCTCAGCTCAGTACATAACTGAGTTGAGCTAAAGTGAGTTGTGATTTTGCAAAAAGAACAAGTTTTATTCCATTTTATCATTTCCTACTTTACCGATAGCATTTGCTGTAACATCTGTCAAATTTATTGACTTTTTCTGATCTGATACTGTTTATAAACGAAAAATGGATAATGCTGAAAATATATTACTTGTATCTGTATATGTTAATATAAATTTTGTTGAATTATATAACCTTAAAATGCAAACTGACTGTTCAAATCATTTTGAGTTTTGTAAACTGGTAGTGTAGCATCGGAAAGGGGGGAATTGAGTTTACTCAAAACAACTCAAATCAGTTGTGTCAGAAAGAACAACTATTTCCTGAGTTTATCTGAAGTGATCTGAGATGAGCTGAGATTTTGTCCAAAAAGAATACAGCTTTTGACATGGTTGTTAACGTGACGTGCACGTACTCTATACGGAATGGCTTCACGCCACGCGATCGGGTTAGAATATTAGTAGTAATAAACGAATGATTTTTTTGTGCATATATCAAAAATATTCCTCTCGCCTAAAGTTTTTCCCAATGTGACCCTGGAGATTGTTTGAGACGATCAGAAATTCTAAATCCTTTGGTAAGAATTCGGTGTAATTGCAATTTTTTTGCTTTCATGCATGGAATATTTGCATACAAAACAATTTCTCCTCCCCTGCTGAAAGATCTACTACTTATTTTGGGTCAAAAACCCGAGATAGACTGTTGAATGTGTCTAGAAAAACTTTCGCTGCAGTTTGCGTGAGTAGCTATGAAACTTGATGAAAAATTTATTGGAAAAAATTTGTTTACGCTAAAAATATTAACCTTGTTTTTGCCTCTGGTGTCTTCGCCAATGGTAGTGGCACGGCTCCAATCCACTTTAGACGTCATCAAATTCTATTTTCTCTCTCTCTCTCCCACTCTTTTTTTACAATCGGACGTTCCGTTCCGGGTTAATTTATTGACTATTTTTGTTAATTTGACACCTACCAAATTTACGGAATTCTTTTGTATTTTTAGATTTTGCTAATTTATTATTATGAACTGAATAAATTCTTTGAATAGCATAGTAAGTTAATAGTAAATTGAATTCGCTTATGTAGATTGCTTTGTAATTTTGATAATAAATTTGGTCACACTGTATGTTAACTGTCAGTTATAAAAAAATATCGCAACGAAAAATCGACATATATAAATTTTATAACAATAACCAGAGGTGAAAATACCGGACCTGAAGCTATTAGGCAATGGTGGTTTCCACCGTAATCAAAATAGTGAATAATAACACTATTACACTAAAATATATCATACAACATTTATAAAAACTCTAACTAAACGGTTAAATATGTTCCCAATTTTATTTTATTGCTAAAAAACATTATACTGCGTTTGAAACGCTGCTGGCTTACAGCTACTAGATAATACATAGCTGACTCGTCCGCCATATTGGTGCCAAAATGAAAGCAGTAAATTATGAATATTTTTACCTTCCGCTTCCCTTGGTAAGGGAGGTATAGGGATCGTGCTAAAAATGGAATTTGGTAAATGACCACGATTTGTATTTAGTGTACGTAAATTTGACCATATCTCCCTGTACCGTTCTAAGGTTAATTTGAATTTTATTGAAGATAGAGTAAGAATATTTTTTCTCCGTCTCATACACAAAACAATAATAACCCGATGTCCACAATATTTATATGAAAAACTTGAATTAAAAAGACATAAGTACAATTTACGTGAAAATGATATATATGTTGTGCCATCCTTCAACAAAATTAAATATAAAGGATCTTTTTCATATTTAGCTCCTACTCTGTACAATAATATTCCAAACAATTTAAAATCTCTATCATGTAGTTGTTTCAAATGTCATATAAAAAAACATTTTTCGGTATATTAATCTGTGTACTCACTCTCATTATCAAAATTGCCTGACTTCTTATTCTTATTATTATTATTAATTATTTTTGGTATTATTACTATGTTTACTATTTTTTTACTTGGTTACTAGTATAACTTGTAATGTACGTTTTTTCTATTTCATATGTATTTCTTTTGTATTTTACATGTATTTTTTGTACTGGTTAGGTGGAAGATCAGCCTTGGCTGAACCTCGCCATTGAGATTACCTCAATAAAGCATATTATTATTATTAAGGTCCCTAGAATCCAATTTTAACATTTTCATGATGTGTGTGTGTGTGTGTGTGTGTGTGTGTGTGTGTGCGTGCGTGCGTGCGTGCGTGCGTGCCAATTTTATAACGTACCCAAAGGCCACCCTAGCCCTTGGGGTTATAAAAGCCAAACTGTGGCCCAGGGGGTGCGTTCCCGAGCGAGGTTTGGGCTCCAGCCAGCTAAACAGTGGAGACGGGGTGGTTCGACGTCGCTGAAAAATAAGGGTGGAAAGGGCGCCAGTCACTCGATCACAGAGCCTACAAACAGCTGAGCGACAAGCCCTCGGAAACTTGAATAATGGGGGAACGGGAAGGTAGCAACAACCGCTAATTTTAAAATAAAAACGTGAACTATATTGCCACAACGTCGGTACAGAAATGTGGTTACAAAACGGTGGTGTATAAATGAAGGGTGTCGGCAGTCTCGCGCGAGTTGTGGCTGAAGGCCGATGGTACATGAGCCTTAAGGGCTGTGTGTCGCAGAAGGGTAAGGTTCGTCGGGGCGGTGCGTCGTAACAAAAATGAAAGCGCAAAATGTGTAGATCGTCGCGGCGCAGAGTGTGCGTGCGTGCGTGCGTGCGTGCGTGCGTGCGTGTGTTTGTGTGTGTGTGTGTGTGTGTGTGTGTGTGTGTGTGTGTGTGTGTGTGTGTGTGTGTGTGTGTGTGTGTGTACCTATATATTGCGAACTTTTTCTGTAATGGAAAGAGCCCATTAGATTTTGGTGAAAATCGGATAACCGGAAATGGCACTTTACAAAAAGCTCAAAATAGTTTTTCTTCGAAAAATACCTTTAAATGTTATTTTTTCGAGATTAATATTATTATAAAAATTAAAGATTATTAAATTTTCTATAGATTTGCATTAATACTTTTTCTATATATTTTATGGATAAATTAAAAAAATTATCTATAATTTAAATCCTAGAGCCTACGCTTTAAACAAACAAAACGCAGTTATTCAAATGTATGTAACTGACAGATAAGTGTCACTATCAAAGAACTACTTTTTTCAAAATATTAGTAACGTTTTAAAAAGAAAATAAGGAAATAGAACAATAGAAAAGGAATTCAATACAGTTTCCAGCATAAGTAAATATTTAGGTATGTATTTAGGTTAATAAAAATTAACGAATCACAAAAATATTTAAGCTAATTCTAATTTTTGGATTTAAAATTTAATCTTCATTTTATTATAGCTCCGATGGCTCAATGGTTATAGCAACGCCTCATGTCATAAGTACCGTCGAGGCTCTGGGTTCGAATCCCACTAAGGCATGGCTGTGTGAATGTGAACCCACTCTGTAATTAGAATTTAATTCTGTTGAGGGGTTTAAAAAAAGGTAGTTACTTGGATTAGATTACACTATATTTTAAGAAATAAACTGTCAAAATTAGAGTAAAATTCGCTAATCCTAAAATAAGGATTATCTTAATCTTTTTTGTAACTCGGGCTGCAAATGGCGGGAGGTATTGTGTTGGCCACACCAGATTTTTTTTACAAAAAATCTGTTATAATAAACATGTTTTATTTATTGTAATACATCTAACTTTTCATAAAGAATAACATATAAAAAAATCTGATGTGGCCAGCACATTACCTTCCGTCAGTTATATGAGGTATTTACGAAAATTCTACCTGTGAACTGTTACCGGTAAACAGCTTTTATCAGTTTATAGCTACCGGAATCGATATTATAAGAACGCAAGTGGTAAACAAGGTAGATCCATAACCTACGAAAAAAATTGAAAATTTAAAACAGGTTAGAAACTTAACGTAGTTAACAAAATGAGCAGAGTCCTACTTTGAACACATTTCCACTTTTACCGCGCACGCTTCGCTTTGCATCACAACCTTTTTTTGAGATTAGATTCTTCATGAATCCAGTAGATGGATTTGGTAGATATTTAACAATTTTCGAACACGGTAACTTTTTACCACTCGTGTTTTCGAACACAGTCGGTAGATGCGGTATCTACCGGTAGAATTTTCGTAAATGCGTATGTATTTTCTATAAAATCCATACATAAAGTTCCTTGCAAAAGATTATAAATTTCTTGTATGTATATTACCTTTCGACAGTTGTATGTATTTTATACTAATTTCATACAGAAAATTTCGAGCAAAAAGATCCTAACACAAATATACTACGAATATGTCATTGCACTTGACACTGACATCTTTCAATCAGAATTTTCTTAATATATTAGCTGTTTCTAGCATAGCTGGCTAATTTAAGAAATTTAATTTCTTTATAATTTTATAACTCTATATCCATTTAATATGAAGTATAAAATGCAATTATAACCAAAATCTAATCAGCTCTTCACCTAGATGTAACGAAGAGGAATACGAAAGAATTATAATTTTTGGAATTGCAGTATTAGAGTTATCGTAGATGAAAATTTTGTTACACACACACACACACACACACACACACACACACACACACACACACACATACACACACACACACACACACACACACACACACATCCACACATCCACACACATCCACACATCCACACACACATACACACATACAGACATCATCGTAAAAATAGTAAAATCGTATTCTAGGGACTCTAAAACGTGCTTATTCATCAAAAACTCACCACCGAATTTTTTGACCAAAGACCAATACCTTCCTTACCTAAAGGTGACGGAAGGTAAAAATTAAAAAGTAGTGGAAACCCCATTAATTAAATCGCTGAATATTCATTAATAATTGGCCATCGCTTCGTGATTTGATATTTTACAATTATGATGACATCCTTTAGTAAACCAATCATAGCCACTCAATGCAAATGTAACAATATCATTCTCGAATCCAATCAGCCTGGAGAGGCTTTAATTGCGGACATTTCGACAGTTAATGCATTCGCATTTCAGGAGTTAGGAACTACGACTAGAGACCGCATACAGAGTCTAAACGTTGACTTCAAATCAACATTTGCTTCACATCACAAAGCAATAGAATGTGAATATGCGACTTCAATTACTAATATAATTACAGAGTACACTATGGAAACTATTCAGGATTCAATTGGTGTAATTCGAATGGAAAGTGTGCAAGATAGTAGTGATCAAAATATGTACAGGTCATTTCATCAACAAAGCTAATGTTTACATGGTTTACATCTTCCACTTTTCGGAAACAATTTTATCTTTACTCACTTGGTACCATAAATAATGTAACGTGTGAGCCCCGCTGCTACGCTGAATAAGCGTCTAAGTATAGCGATAACACAATCGCGCTAGCAGTCGGGCTACGTAAACAAACAAGCCGCGACGTGTTTAATTACTTCCGGTCGCCTGAACCTTTTGGTTCGTACCACGAGCACGGTTTTAACTAAAACGCTGTTTTAAGAAATGTCAAATTCAAATTTCAATATTTTATTTCGCCCTTATGTATAAAGAACGATTTTTTTAAAAATATTTGTTTGATTATAAACCATGTTCTGCTTTAAAATCATATTTTGATAACTTTGTTATTACTTACTATAAATATTAAATAATGTAATTTGACATTTCTTAAAACAACGTTTTAGTTAAAACTGTGCTCGTGGTACGAGCCTTTTTTGTGTTTATTGTTATTATGCGGTCGAACATTCTAGAGCTCTCTGGAACTTAATGGCATATGTATAAAAGGGACGCAGCTATGCTCGGGAGTTAGTTACATAGGGAAAGTCATATAGAGACATTCACATGGAGTGTTAGAGAGTAAAAAGTTGTGTCGAGTAGGTACTCGGCAAGCTTCTGGTAAACTGGGATAGCTGTGGATGTGAATACTCGGTAGTGTTGACGAGCTATAGTATACGAGGACAGTAACGGCGAGTCGGAAAGTTACTGGTATACCGGGATAGCTGTGAAAGAGAATACTCGGTAGTATTGGGAAGCTAGGTATACGAGGACAGTAAGAGCAAGTGGAAGTGGATACTCGGCAGTAGTGGTGAAGAATAGGTTACTTGGGTGTACTGAAAATCTGATATCAATCACTAAATACCTAAAGTAAAGTTGAAAACGTAAATATAAATTTTATTTTTAAAAAAATTATTTGTTTTTTAATAAATTAAGAAAGAAGATTTTCTTTGACGTCATAATTTTGAATTAGAGAAAGGGATGCATATTTAAGAATGTAACCTGTAGATGGCGAGCGAGTGCGAATTTTAATTTGATTTTGACATTAATTCATTTTTCTGTCACTGTCTCTATCCTTTATTATTTACAATTTGCGTGGTTTCTGTTACATTTATTACGTATTTCGATTTGTCAAGCAGGATTTTGAAGGATTTTAACTTAGATTATACTCGTACAAGATTAAAATGACAAACAAAGATATTAACCTCCAAACTATTATTCAAACGTCAAACAGATGATCTGTCATGTTTAAATTACCCGCACATGCCGTCTCTATTGGACGTACCGATGTTATTGCTTTACGACCATTCAATGGTTCGGAGTAATTCTACGTCATACATGGCGGTAATTTAAATATTAAAATTACATTAATTTGTTTCTGGCCAATTAATGAAAATTTTTCCAAAAGAAAAAAATATGGGTAGCAAGTCTGTTCAAAAATATTAAATACAAAAATGGCACGTAAGTAGCCTATTGTGCCATACGGATAGTCGGTGATACTGAAGCTGTGGAAGTTAGACAGTTAGTTACATAAATAGACAGATAGTGAGGTGAAAAGTGTGACTTCTGTCCGAGCAGTTGAATATACAGACGCTGTTGAGCCAGTTGAGTATATAGACGCTGTGGAGGTCGGTAGGCGGACAGTTGAACGTGATATAAATAAACAGTTACATAAATAGTCGAAATAAATAATTAGTAAGATCGGATAAATAAATAGTCGTGTTAATTGTTAAATAAATAAATAGTGTTAGTGTTATTGAATTAATTATAATTCTAAGCTTAATTAGTTGTTTTTAATAATTGTTTAATATTAGTAATAGTCATTTTCATTATAGTTTAAAAAACATTTATTTTAATTAATAATAATAATAACGTTACAATAACTATTATTTTTATATCTAATATGAAGTACGGGTAATTTTAACAAGGAAAACAATTTATTCACCAACTTTTAGTAAACAAATAAATAATAAATACACCATATTAAAAGATTTCCATCATCTTTCTCACAAAAATAATTCTTCCAGATAATTTACCTCATAAACGTTTTCCAGAAAACAAAAACAGAATCAACCCCATTCATCTTTCTTTCCATCTTGCGGTAGGGCCCATTCACTTGCCCCAGACCATCCTGCGTATAGGGTTTAGGTTCCGTTCATGATAGGCCCACCGAGTGTGCGTTCAGTTCAGATCACTGGACGCAAGGGAATGACCTTATTATGTCACATGAATGTGAAAGAAGGAAAAGTTGTTCGAAGAAATGTGAACTGATGGTGTTCGTTCCTTCTACGGTATTGATTTTGTTCAGGATTGTTTATGGTTTTTATTTCTTGAAAATATAAAAAACCGGATGGTTCTTGATAACAAGATGTCAAACATTAAATAAGAATTGTTATTGTTTACTATATTTCGACTGCGTGCATTGCAATCACGGTTTAAATTGTTAAACGTTTAATTGTTGCAATCATTATTTCAATTGTTGTAATCACTATATTTATTAATGTAAACAAAAATACATTTGAAACGTTTATATCTAAATAATTTTTATCTATGATAGTACGATTAAAATTTTTAAACACGCTAAATTTACAAAACCAATTTGACTATTTCCAGAACAATTTAATACCCAATGAAATATCAAGATTTTGAATATTCGGACCAAACAGAGCAAACTTACAGCGAAATTTTCAAGTAATTTACCGCGAATATTGCACTGATTTGACACCTAAAATCCCAAATGACAGCCTAAAATTGCAAACATATTTAAGCAATTTTTTAAGTTTTTTTGTCATTATAAACAGATAAGAGAAATAGAAATAACCCAATTAATTATTTTGTAATGCTATTTTCTAACAAAATTATCATTTTCTTTGTATAAAAATAGAATTCTGGGCATTGTGACACTTAGAAATTTACAGAAAATCCGCATTAAAAAGTAGGGCTGCTAATTTGTTTATGTTACTAAGGATTGGTAATGTATTAACAGATTTAAACAAAGTTTTTTGGAACGTTTTGATATGACTATTTCAGTCAACAATTTATAAGCCAATCCAAATTCAGGATACCTGTCAAAGTGCGTATATTTTCAGTGTTATCAGTTTTTATTAAAACAGAGTCGATTCGGACAGAAATCTATTTAAAACGATGAAAAAGCAAACTTAAATATAACATCTATTAATAATAAAATAATAATTAAAAGATTTTTTCACAGGAAAAGAAATAAAATGATTACCTGATTTTTATTTTGGAAATAGTCATTTGAATACCATTCGTGGTAAAATTATATCTTGGAAAAATTTCTGATTGCTTTACTCGAGCCTGTTGCTAATTTATCTCGTGACATTGATCAAAAATCACTTGTTTGACAACTCGTGATTTTTTGTCAATGCCACTCAATACATTGCTAGGCAACCAGCTCTCGTAACAATCTGAAATTTTTTCCGGCAAAAATTTACTACTTAGGATATTATATATGAAAATAGTATTGAAAAACAAACATTCCTGTAAATACTAAACGATCTAAAACGTATGTGTGGATCAGTTCAGTTTAAGATATTTTTTGATGAAAGACAATGTGTTGGCCAAAATTCTGACAGACTGGGCTACAACTTGTGTAAAAATTATATAGAGGTAACAGTAAGAACCATTTGGAATACTACAACCAAATTTTACATGTAAATTAGTGTTCTGGAAATAGTCTAACAAATATATTTCGTACATTAAAAATTATCTTAAAATTCAGCATTCAAAATTTGTTGCCTGTAAGAAACTGCATTCGTTTATTTTGATAGTAATTTGATAGAAAAAATACCATCAACTTCGTTTCGGGCACTTTTTGTCAATTACTATCAAAACAAACTCAACCAGTTTCTAGGCAACACATATTTTCAGGCAGAATCTTCGATCATTTTCAATGCACTTAAAATATTACTTCAGAATATTCTGTTATTTTTTATTTTTTTATATATTTGGTGGGTTTTTTAGATTCTATCATAGATAACAAAACATACTTCGCCCCTTTTATATTTTCTCAGGGGTCCAACGCCCTTTCTTTACTGGAAAATACTACGAAATTTAGCAAAAACAAAAACAAATATGACATTTATCAAAAAATATTTATGCCAACATTACAAAATACAGTGCATATAACCTAGGATGAATCCCTCGAAGTAACTAAAATTTGAAGTATGACTTTGATATTTAGAACATGCTCTAAGTTGGATTTTTTTGATCGAATGATTTGAATACCGATCGTCTAAATTTCTTTGAACGTGTAAAGTTCCAGAATCTTATAGTATAATAAGAATTTTAAAAATTCATGTAAATCTTTGATTGTCTGAAGCTACCTTGATATCCAGTAATTTCTTCTTACCCATGACCTTTCTAGTCAAGAAGTATTGCAGCCACCTCCATATTTTAAACTAGTTAAAAGTAAATGTAAACCGGCCTGAGTCGTAAACAATAAAGGTGTAACTTTGATGCGAAAACTTAGTTTACATTCATTCATTATACCGAAGTTCATCTGTGTTGAATAGCTTTCTTGGTATCATTATCAGAAATATTATATCATCCTGAGTCATAATTTCACATCTTGTATGTAATTATAACTGAAAACCCAATTAGCAATTGCAAATATCTTGGAATTCTTCTACAAATAACCATTTACTTATGAAAATAACATTTAATTTTAATTTCATACCATCTTCGCTTCAACTACATTTTTGTTGTAGTGGAAAAGAAACACATCCATATTAAGTATGATGCTAATTACATTTGCATATAATAATCGTGAAATGTCAGCTCTTGGTAGGACGTTAATTTAATAGATTTTGAAATTACCTACTACTTTAAAAATACATCTACATGGAATGTAAATCAAGTGTGCTTGGTATAGGTCTGCCGCCTGTCATCTGTCTTGTTGAGCTTATTGAAGCGTGTCCAATACAACGTTCGATAGCATTTGTCATCCGTCGACATTTGAACATCGGATTCTATGGATAATATGATGAGAAATATTTGAAGTAAATGTAGATGTATTGCTTTGGAATATTGCGTAGGGGGTTTTAATTAAAGGTTGTTTATTTCTGTTAATTGTAGACAGAAGACAGAATAGTATTGGAAAATTAAGTTCAAATGCTTTGCGCAGGTCATATGTCAATTACCTTGCTATTTTTAGAATTAAACGTTTTGCTCTCCTTTTTTCGCAGAATAAACGTTCACGATTACCTATTTTTAGATGCAATTCTTTTACTAGGAACTCCCATGGAACTTGTTGATTAACAAAGTTTATATGGAAGTGCATATAACAAAAGTTTCGGGAAAATGTTTATTACTAAATAAGGTTTTTTAACTATGTTAAAATTACCAGAAAAAGTTGTGAAAGATGTTATAAAAACTTGAAATACTAAACTAAACTATAGATAGATTTATACAGGCTGTCTCACAACTCCCGCCCCAGAGCGAATGAGGAAACACAGACTGCAATCGGATGTGTAATTTTGAAGAAAAAAAATCTAGCTTAAAAGATATTCGAGAAAAGACGTCTTAAAATTGGCCAATCAGAGACCTACACCTTTAACGTGTGTTTGCCGTAGTTTTACGTTACTATGGTTTTATACAAATCAAATCTTCTTTAAAATGTGTGGGCGACTGTAGTTTTCGAAAAATGTCAATGTCAAATTAAATTTGAGAAGGTGAATAAAAAAGGCAAATTCTTACCATGTACTCAGCCGCTGATTAATAATATTTTCGTTTAACACATTTTACACAGCTGCTACAACATGTTGCACTGTACGATATAAATGATGATCTCGGATGACACCTTCGCTAACCTAAATTTGTTGACAGTCAATTCTAAATTGTCAAAATTACAGTAAATCAAACAAATTTTGTATCTCACTAGTAGTATTTTTAAAACCTAACAACCAGTTTTATTTTGTAATAATATGACACCTCAAGATATCCTTCCGGGATTGGTGGATTGTAACTCCGTTATGCAAGCAGCCGCAAATTATTTTCTTCTATTTGTTGGCAACCTATTGTCGTCGGCAAGTGTCAGCTTCGTCTGGGGCGCGAGTTGTGAGACATTCTGTATGACATGGTATTAAAAAACTGAGTCGCATTGAAGATAATGGACCCTATCTCCCTAGTTTAAAGGAACAAACCCTTACGTTTCAATAAAAAAAAATTCTATTTGATGACTTTATTTGTTGATACGTCATCAATTTCTTCTGCAATAATTACTAAACTTTTATCTAGCATCTATCCTGGACAGCCTGTATAGATAAATATTGATAATATGAATGTATAAAATAATATAGTACCATTTTATCAATTTAAGAGTCTTTAGTAATAAGAACCTACTCAAAATCTGAAAAGCTTAAAATAAATCTTGTCTGTATGAAAACATTGAATATAAAACGTCATGTATAAGCTAAGAAGACATTAAAGTGCTCAAAACACAATTTCATAAGACAGAAACATGTTCAGTTCGCGTAAATGTTTATGCAAATAATTCTACTCATACACACAGTAACCAGTAACCTCGTAAAAGTTTGTTTTCTTGAAGTTGCCAAACAATACGCCGAAATGTTCCACGGAAGCGAGTAATAAAAGAGAACAGGTGTAAACTGAGCGTGAAATTATTTTTGACGTACATTCAAGAGCGAATATTGCTACCGGAATTTGATCTTGCGGGTGGTGCAAGCGATATTTTATAACAGAGCCGAACTTGGGAATTTTATGACGGGGAATATTTTTTGAAATATTTCCATTACACTTCACGGGCAAATAGAAATGTTTATAGTATTTTACAGACCATTTTGATAGCTTTCTATAAGAAGGTAGATAATACTTTGCGTTTACGGTTTACTGCCGCGACCATACACTTTGTATAGATGCATCATTAAATCGTAGAATTAAGTAGTGAAACGAATAGTCGTACTACAGCACATTCTATGGTGATATTAAATCTATTGTATTTTAGTGATATTATTAATTATTAATTTGATACACGAGGGTCTCGCTAGAATTACTGAGATTTAAAAAAAATGGTAGGCTGAGAATATTAAAATTTCTATTATTTATACATCATTTAGAATTAAATTGCAAAAATTAGATAGTCAATATTTTTTTATAAATATCATTGTGTGAAAATATTGTGTAAAAAATCTGATATGGCCAACACATTACCTTCCGTCAGTTCTATGTATTTTATACAAATTCCATACATACAGTTTCTTGCAAAAGATTTTATATTTTCAGCATATTACCTTCCCTCAGTTTTATGTATTTTGCACAAATTCCATACAGAAAGTTTTTTTAGAATTGATTCTATATTTGCAATCAAATTATAAAAAAAAACATACATGTCAATCGCACTTGACATTGACATCAGTCTATCAGAATTTTTTAAATTATATTAGCTGTTTCCAGTGTTTTTGCATGGCTGGCTGCTTTATGAAATTTAATTTCTTTATAATTTTTTAACTCTATATCCATTGAATATGAAGTATAAAATATAATCAAATCGTATAGAGAATTAAATATTCTTTAATACTTATAATTATAATAAACTTATATTTAACAGCGTTTTTTCAAGAAAAATGTTAAAATCTTCAAATGAAGGTAGTTCCGGTCGACCAATTATAACCAAATCTAATCAGCTCTTCATATGGATGTAACGAAGAGGAATACGAAAGAATTATAATTTTTAGTATTGTAGTGTTGGAGTTATCGACGGAGAAAAGAATCGTCACACACACACACACACACACACACACACACACACACACACACACACACACACACACAAACATTACACACACATACACACACACGCACACACGCACACACGCACACACGCACACACGCACACACGCACACACGCACACACACACACACACACACACACACACAAACATTACACACACATACACACACACGCACACACACACACACACACACACACACACACACACACACAAACATTACACACACATACACACACACGCACACACGCGCACACACACACACACACACACACACACACACACACACACACACACACACACACACACATCATCGCAAAAATAGTAAAATCGTATTCTAGGGACTCTAAAATGTGCTTATTCATTAAAAACACACCATCGAATTTTTTGACCAAAAACAATACCTTCTTTACCCATTGCAGGGTGTGCCAATCTGCTTTGTACACAGATTTCGGTATTAATGATGACATATTTGTACCGTACGGGCGTTTACCAGGCGTTACCTCACGGGCACTCAATGCTAGCGAAATTCGAAATATTTGGTGTCGGTTGGGATCGAACCCGGTTCCCTAAATTTGCGACCAGACACTCAGGCACGAGGTCATATTCGAATAAGTTTCCCAGTAATTAATTTTGTAACTTTGGCAGGTTTTAAGCCGGCAGAAATTAGTTTATCAGCTTTGACAGTTTTCTAGTTTCCTAGAAATTAGTTTGAAAGCTTTCCAAAAGAAAATTAGTTGGAAGCTTTTAAGAAGTGAAAGGAAAGAATGGTGAAATGTTTCAGAATTCTGTAGGAAGTTTATAAAACTATACATATTTGTTTTAGTTCATGAAACTATAACATAAATATTTGAAATTTTATATTTAAGTAAGGTTCTTTAAATAAATAAAAGTTTTTATTTTACATCTTCAATGAAGTATTTATATACACTGTCAATGATCTTCAGTTACAAGTATATGCGAGCACAATCTTATAATAGTTCGGTCAACAAATTATAAGACCTACGGAAATTGAGAAATTTCTACAAATTTATTTCGACTAGTTTAAAATATAGGTTTTAAAACTGAATGTTACCCAGTATTCCGCCATTTAATATTGGATTATATATTACATCGCCTTTATTAGTAATACCAGCTTTACTTCAATTAACCCTTGAGTGGTCGCGCCTATTTTTGTAACGTAAGTGGTCGCGCGGAGCACTGAGTGCACCGCTCCTTAAATATGGCTATATTGCTGCATATTTTCGATTTTTGTTATAGTTTTTGTTATAGCCGAATGAATTAACATTACCTGTTATTATTTGATACAATATTTACTAGAAATTAAAAACAAACAAAAAAATAAACCAACAAAAACATATTAACACTTCTTTTGTAAAGGCGAATCAATTCTAGCAATTTAGAATATTTCTAAATTAACCAAATATAAAATTCGAACGACAATATCTAATTGTTCTCAAGGTTCATTCACAAATGAAAATTAGGTTTATGGTTTTTGTTTAGGTTTAAGTAAGTCATTCATAAATGTAAGTTTAAATTACCTGAAAATTAGTTTTGATATGTACAGACTCTGTTTAAATGCTTCAAAAACAAGATTAAAATATCGGTAAAGCAGTACTCACCAAGGCACCTGTGCGCCGTGAAACTGTCATTCGCTTGGCATTATTGGTTATATTTCAGCAATTAAGTTATGACAGTCTCCATATTCTTCTCGCATTTGTTTAAAAAGCCGAATCCACCAAGTAGATACTAAATAAAGATGGGTGTATATATCTATGTATATCATTTCAGACTCGTTCTCATTGGTGAAGTTTGTGACGTCAAACTAAATCATAAACCTAAAGTTTGGCTTTATGATTTGGATTTAGAGACTCTAAATTCTGAAGTGTGAATTGAAATCTAAAGTATAAACCATAAATCTAAACAGTGGCGTAACTAAGAGTTCAGGGGCCCACCCGCAAAAAGGTTTTGGGGCCCGTTTTAATTGTAACGTTTATCATGAGGAACTACATACCACAAGAACTTGTGGAAATTGTGACTAGGCTCACTTTCGTCTGAATTAATATGTTAAGAAGCAAAATAACTAGGCACTTTTACATCCCACCAAAGTCATTGTATGTTGTTACTTTGAAAATGTGATTAGCCCGTATTTTTTTTTTTAATGATATTGGTGGCACATTCCAGTGGTGACTGTTACAGGGAATTAGTTAATACATTTTTGGTATCACAAATGAAAGAACTTGGACAAAATATGGTATTAGCAAGATGGATCAATATCATACAGTTTAGTAGCAATTTTGCGAAAATCATTCTCGTCTCGTATCATCATTTAATCCCACGTTTTGATAATACACATTGGCCGCCAGGTGTCCTGATTTGACAGCTCCAGACTTCTTTTTATGGGGTTATTTTAAAGGAAAACTTTGGGTCAGTTGCAGGAAAATATTTGCTAAGAAGTTGAAATTCTACCGGCCCTTAGCCAATATTATTTTTGGAAATTGACATTTAAAAAAATAAAAGACTAAATAAATTTGTATGTTGCTACAAAAAAAAAAAAGATTAAATTCAAAATTTTGCAGTAGTAACAAAATTATAAATCATCTCAATTGGGTCCTCTCTAGAGCCGGGGGCCCACCCGCAATGCGGGCCCGTTAGTTACGCCACTGAATCTAAACCTAACTGTCATTTGTGAATGCACCTTAATAGATTTCCTTCTCTTTTTGTAATATAATTATTTAACCTGTTTGCATCGAACGTCTTAAATAAGTTAAAGGTGCATTTGTTTAAAATAATTTTATAATAAAAATAACTTTCAATAATAATGTTGCGAGTATACCTAACACGTATACCTAGGTATATCTTGTATGCGTGTTATTTATTTTCTATTTTCTTTCCGCCTGACAATTTGAATCTGTCTATGTCCTCTCTTCAATTTACAAGCATTTCTAATCCTGGTGTGTATCTCGTGTGTCGCTAAGTGAAACATCAGTTAGCGTGTAGCATTTACTCGTGTAATTGACAGAGTGAGTTACATTGGTATTGTAAGTTGTAAGCGCATTACATTGCATGTATAGTGCAGACGCGCGTAATACGAGTATACTCCGCAGACATCTAAATATACAAACACTCACTCGCTGGACAACCGTGGATACTAATTTGTTATACAAGACAGCTGGATATGCAGTTAAGAGAACCCACCAGGTTATTTTTCATCTCTTGATTTATGTTAACGCAAATAGAATGCAAAATAACACGAGTTTCCTTAATTCTCTTCTGTGGAAAAATAAATTAGCCTGTTTCACACTTTTCAAAAAGTATTTTAACTGAAAGTTTATGCAATATTTTTCTTATTAAAAATAGGATATTTCACCATTTTTTTTATATATAATCTCATCTGAACGTATAAGTAAAACTAAGACTGTCGGTGAAAATTCGGTGAAAAAATTCCTATTAATAAGCGAGTTATAGTCCCCGAATTTTCAAAATATAGATGTAACGTCACGAATATAAGTTTTTATATCAAATTGTTTTCTTCATGGACCTAAATGTTCTTTAAATATATGCTATTTCTAAATTATATTTATAAAAAAATAAATGATTATTAATATACTGTACAAGTCTACATAATTTATAATTGGAAGTGTATTTAAATTATTAAGTTTAAGGCAAAACATTTATATTCAAATAAAAACTGTTTGAGAATTGTACTATTGGACTGATAACCACGCCTCCGCTATTTGAATTTCTCTACTTCCATTGGTAGTAGCCTCCTCCCCTAACTTGGTATTCGTTATATATTTATAGGCCGTCTTTGAGCCGCCAATCAAAATAATATATATATGGAATTCATATAAGTGACGAACTGCTATAACAAAAAACCCCTTATTTCCGAAATATTTCAATTATATGGTGTTATTTCTTTATTAATATTCATTATTAAGCATATACTTTCAATATTTTTTTCTAATTTCTCTTAATTCAATTGCGCTGTAGTCCCCTATTATTTTTTAATAATTTGTTGTTATTTTCGTAAATAATTAAATTAAAAGTTAGGCATCAAAAATAGTCATGAAAAACAACCCTCCACTCCTGTGTCGTAGAAGCACATACATTGCGTCATTCACAGCCAATAGAAAAACAGTTTGTCCATCACCTTCGTTTATTTTTGATATTTAGATAAATAAACGTAGACGTTAGTTTGTCACATGTTAATAACAAACTTCTAATTTGACATTTGACGTTGAAATTTTCCATTATAAATGAGTAATAAAGTAATAATGGCTAATACAGACTACACTCAAGCTAAGTCGGACAGTTTACTGAAAGTCGATAGCTGGATGGTGGTTGAATTTATATGAGAAAACGATTGTTTTACTGCTGCCGAAATAAGGGGTGTTAAAGAGCTAAGGTAAAATTAAATGTAAAAACCCAACTATCAGCTCTTCGACAAACTTCCAGCCACAAATTTCTTTTCTTCACATCTTTTTGCATATTTATATATTCAACAGTAGGTTTGCTCCTAGCAGCATTTTTGCAAGAAAGCACAATAGGATACTGTAAATTGCGTATTTTATATTGAATTTTTTATTATAACATAATACACTAACCAAATTAAAAAATTTGACACTTGTTTGACAACTTTGACAATATACTTATCATAACACTTGTAACAAAATACAAAGAATTGACACTATAAAGGGACCAATTGAAGCCGATGAAGATGTAAGTGTTGTGACGTCAACTTCATTTTCAGATCACGTGACTTTTTCAAAATATTATCCAAATTTCAGAAATTAATTGTAAAATATCTAATGGATATTTGCTAATATTTTCAAATTTGAGGCTATTTAAATAATGGTATCTTTTTAAATTTAATACTTAAAAAAATTCATGCAACAGGTTACATTCTTTAATATGCTTGCCTTTCTCCAGTTCAAAATAATGACGTCAAAGAAAATCTTCTTTCTTAATTTATTAAAAAACATATATTTTTTTAAAATAAAATTTATATTTTTAATAACGTGTTCAACTTTACTTTAGGTATATAGTGATAGATATCACATTTTCAGTATCACGCAAGTAGTCTATTACGTCAAATATTTAATTGCAATTTCTCACAAAGTACGTTTTTTGACTTGGTCACTTTTAGCAGTATACTCTCGAACGTTAGTTTACCAAATGAGTATTTAGTTCTCGGAAACAAATTCCAGCTTCTCACTCTTTCTTACCTTGTAGAAGTAGAACGAATTAATCTCCTCCGTAGCATTCCCCAGGTCTGTGACACCGCTCCCCAGATCTCTCTCGGTGACGTCATCCACTGAGTCGTTCCCGATGCCGTATACCGCGAACACCGATAAGCTTTGCTCCAGGTCGGAGATCACCACCGAGTCCGTCGGCATCCTGGATGTAGCGATACCTGGAGGTCGGTTACATGGTTTTGACGTAGGGTTGGTTACATTGTTGTGTTGCTAATCTAAAAAAAAAAGTATAAGAATGAGAACAATATTGTTTGACAATTAAAATGTACTATAGCATACTTCGTTGAGTAGGATTACAATTTCAGGGTTTTTAGTCAAAATTGAAAATTTCTCAATGGCTAAAATCAATCATTTTTTATTATTATTCTATTAAAAAAAGCTAATATAAAATTTGCAATTTGCATATTTCAGAGTAAAATGAAAAATGTGATTGATTTTATTTATATGTTGTAGCTAGATTGTAAAATCCGCCTTTTAATAAAACATCTAACAGCTTAATTAGCTAACTATGATCTAACAACAATAACCTAAACATAGTCCAAAGTTTAAACTATACTTTTTATTCTTCAAAAATGCTAGATTTATTATATTGATGAAATTGTCTTAGATTCATTCTTGCAATTAATAGGTTATAATCAAAATCCTTTGTTGTAATCAACAATTCTACAGTTAAATTGCAATATAACAATGAGAGAAAATTATCCGTGGGACAGGACTTTTCTTTTAATTTTTAATATAAATAAGGGAAATTTAATATCGGTAGAAAATAAAAATAAAATTATTTCACTAAAATTTCAGAATGGGCTACTTGCGTGCCATTTTTTTATTTAATATTTTTGAAGAGACGATAAAAACGTGCTACCCATAATTCTTCATTTGGCAAAATTTTCATTAATTGGCCAGAGAAAAATTAGTGAAATTTTAATATTTAAATTACCACCATGTATGACGTAAAATTACGCCGAATCAATGAATGGCCGTAAAGCAATAACATCGGTACGTCCAATAGGGCGCGAGCAGACACGTGACTCGAGGGACCTTGACGTGCTTAGAATCAGAAGATTTGTGTGCGCATGTCATTTTGACAAGAACAATGTCATGTTGACAAGACCAATGTTTTGACTTATTTTGATTTTTACTACCGAAAAATTGTAAAATATTAACATTTTAGCAATTCAAAATGCGCACACAAATCAGCTGATCCCAAGCAAGTCAAGGTCACTCGAGTCACGTGTCTGCTCGTCCCTATAGCAACGGCATCTGCGGGTAATTTAAACATAACAGATCATCTGTTTGACGTTTGAATAATAGTTTGGAGGTTAATATTTTCGTTTGTCATTTTAATCTTGTACGAGTATAAGCTAAGTTAAAATCCTTCAAAATCCTGCTTAAAAAATCGAAATACGTAGTAAAAGTAACAGAAACCACGTAAAATGTAAATAATAAAGAAGAGAGATAGTGACAGAAAAAAGAACTAATGTGAAAATCAAATTAAAACTCGCACTCGCTCGCCATCAGTATTTGATTCTTCACAAAATACTAGTAGGTATTTAAATATTGGATTCATTGTAGGATTCATTCTTGTAATCAATATTATTGAATTATAATCAATATATTCTTTGTTGTAATCAACATTTTCACAGTTATTATTTCAATATAACAATGATAGAAAAATAACGACAATAATAGGGTCTCGTGGCCGCGTGCCTGAGTGTCAGGTCGAGAATCTGGGGAACCGGGTTCGATCCCGACCGAAGCCAAATATTTCCAATTTTAAATGGCACAAAATTGACCCCTGTGGTGTACTCTCCATGCCAGCAGTGAGTGCCCGCACGGTGCAAATATATCATCTTTACCGACATCTGTGTACAAAGCAGATTGGCACATCCAGCAATGGATAATAAGCCGTGATGA
This sequence comes from Harpalus rubripes, assembly GCA_963082715.1. Classification (NCBI taxonomy): domain Eukaryota; kingdom Metazoa; phylum Arthropoda; class Insecta; order Coleoptera; family Carabidae; genus Harpalus; species Harpalus rubripes. The sequence continues at coordinate 6,200,956 of OY720456.1, read as the reverse complement.
TATATTTATTTATAGAAAAATAACGAACCGATTGCTACGATAATTATTTTACTTATAACTAGAGTTCTAATGCAGACAAATTAAAAAATATATTTTAATTATTATGTAATTTTTCATCAATGTTTATTTTTCTATTTTTTAACACCCAGTAAATATTTTTCCAATACGTAAAGATGATCTTGAGGTAAATTAAATTACAGAAATCTATAAAAGTAAGGATGCTAGAAAGTTTCTTTGAATATCTCAAATTAAAAAAAAATGGACTAAGATTGCTTTTGCTAAGAACTCCAACTATTACAATCTCGTCATATAGCTATTTGGAAAAATCTTCCATTTCCATTAGGCAAATAAAATTCTAATTCTAGTCACACGCGCAAATCTTCGCTAATCCTTATTAACAGCAAAGCAGCGACCGCGGATCGTGCGTTTAGTACGACGTGAATATTTAATAATCACAGGCTGCCATGAGCCACTTCCTCGCATGCAAATGTTTTTATCTCCCAACGCACTTAACGATTCGGGTGGCGTTACGATCGTCGCTTGTTTCCTGACAATATATCTGATCGGAGTGTTCGCTTGTTTTTATAATGATGGGATTATCGGTTTATTATGTGATAATCAAAGCTAATTAACTATGTATCTTGATAATGTGGTCTACAAATAAAAAAAAAATATGACTTGTAACAATATAATTAGTTTTTCCATGAGCAAAAAAAAAACAATTTCTATGGTACCAAAGTTATTTATTATTATTTTATTTATTAATATTTTGACCAGCTATCATTTTTAACACAATGCAAAATTTTGTAAAGGAACAATGATGATTGAATTTTTCTGCAAGTTATGGTTTATTTTCCTCGGCTCTACGGGCCTTAAGGTGCATTCACAATGAGATAACACTACCAATGCCGATATCGATACTCTTACCACTAATTCTACCACTAACTGATTTTGTTGCCGTTACCTTTTGCCATTCACAATAAGGAAGACTTACCAATGCCGTTACTACTAAACATAACCTTTCTAGTGGGTAATTCATTTACTATCACAAAAAAGGTTTCTAATGAATCCATTAATAGCTGGAACTATAGGACTTGCGCTTGGTATCTTATACTAAAGAAGTAAAAATCGTTGACGTTTGTGGACAAGACCAATAAACTTGAACAGAGAACAGCAAGGAGACTATGAACATCTTATTCAAGAGATGAGGTTGTCAAACACATATGTTTTTCAATTATACTCGAATGAGTACAATTTCATTCGAAGATTCATATTTTTTGCAATGGTTTTCCAAGCTTGTTCTTTAATATTCAGGTTTCTAAAGCCAGTTATCCTTTTGTCCCATATTACTGGTTGTGATTCTATTAATATTATTAACTTTTCGTCCATTTACAAAGCAAATTCAGTACGCCACCGTCACAAAGCATAAACATAAAATATAACCTAGAAGAATATAACCCTAAATACACGCTGTTCGCTGTCTATTCAAATCCGACTATGCCCGAGTAGTAGCGCGGTAACCCGAAGTAAAGGTAAAAGTTTGGCTGTGCCAAACATTTGTCTCTTTGCCGATACTCTTACCACTGCCACTCCCAATTCCTCTTCATTTTGAATAGCATCATATAAAATGTGTTAAATAAATAAGTAGAAAAATTATCGGCAAGAATTAGTGGCATAGGCATCGGTAATGAAACCTCATTGTGAATGAGGCTTTATCAAAAATTCCACATTCGTATATAAAGTAACATAATATATTGAATTCTTCTTACTGTAGATTGTGTAATATAAAACGAGCTTAAGGCAATTTTTACTTCGTAATAAGAAATAAGCTCTTTATATATTTCCTAGAAGGTACAAGGTACAATTTCAAAGCAAATATGTCAATATAATAATAAGGGAGTTCGTATTAAACATCGGTTTAATGAAATTGAAAATCTAGAATTTTCATAGAAAATGATTAAGCTTCAGATAATAAAGTACCTGTTTGTAGTAGGCTTTTGACAATAAATGTCTTTATTTATAATGAGATATGTAAATATTTTATTATATTTTTTCTGTTAAGTTTATAAAGATAAAATAATGTTAGTATTTCTTTGTTAGTAAGGATATTCAAAGAAACTTATAAATAAAATTGTCAGAACATTACTACAATTAACATAGTTTTAGCATTAACATTAATGTTTAATGCAGAGCTAGTTGTCCTTTTTATTCTATACGACAAAGTTTAGTTCTGACTTACCCTATGAATCTTTGGCGGGTTTTAAAATTAATTTATTTTATTTTGAGATGATAAACTTGTTTATTCGCCCTCAAAAGCGGGCGCAATTTAGCTTTTATTGCCCGAAGGCTAATAAAGTAGCCAGGAAATACAACAACTTCGATATATCACATTTTTTGAACACCGCCACGTCTTTTGACTTCTATGGAACTAACCTGCCTTGTTCATCCGCAAATTCATTCGATATTTCTTTGGAATCATCTACATCTGTCATTTCCATTTGACACTAAATTAAAATTGTTTATAATAACACCAACAAATTACATAGAAACCACAATGAGCCTGTTTCACATTTTTCAAAAAGTATTTTAAATGAAAGTTTATGCAATATTTTTCTTATTCATAATTATTTTTTTAATAATTTGTCGTTATTTTCGTAAATAATTAAATACGAATATTGGCGCCAAAAATAGTCATGAAAAACAACCCCCTACTCCTGTGTCGTAGAAGCACATACATTACGTCATTCACAGCCAATAGAAAAACAGTTTTTCTATCATCTACATTTATTTTTGTTATTTAGATAAATAAAAATAAGCGATAGATTGTCACATGTTAATAACAAACTTTTAATTTGACATTTGACGCTGACATTTTCCATTATAAATGAGTAATAATGGCTAATACAGAATACACTCAAGCTAAGTCGGGCAGTTTACCGAAAATCGAAAGCTGGATGATGGCTGAATTTACATCAGAAAACGACTGCTTTACTGTTGCCGAAATAAGAGAGTTAAGGTAAAATAAAATGTAAAAACCCAACCATCAGCTCTTCGACCTATTGCTTCCAGCTTCCAGTCACAATTTTCTTTTCTTCGCATCTTTTGGCATATTTATAAATTCAATAGTAGATTTGTTCCTAGCGCATTTTTGCAAGAAGGCACAATACGATACTGTAAATTACTCATTTTATATTGAATTTTGTATTATCTAATACGAACCAAATTCAAAAAATTGACACTTGTTTGACAACTTTGGCAATATATTTATCATGACACTTGTAACAAAACACAAAGAACACTACAAGGGACCAGTTGGAGCCGGTGAAGATATATGTGTTGTGACGGCACATTCTGTTTCAGATCACGCGTCTTTTTCAAAATATCTAAATTTCAAAAATTAATTGTAAAATATCTAATGGATATTTGGAGATATTTTCAAATTTGAAGCTATTTAAATAATATCTTTATAAATTTAATACTTAGAAGGCATATAAAAATTCACGCAACAGCCCTATACGGGGTGTCTCACAACTCGCGCCCCAGAGCGAATGATGAAACACGAGACTGCACTCGGATGTGTAATTTCGAAGAAAAAAAATCTAGCTTAAAAGATATTTGAAAAAAGACGTTTTAAAATTGACCAATAAGAGACCTACACCTTTAACGTGTGTTTGCCGTAATTTTACGTTACTATGGTTTTATACAAATCAAATCTTCTTTAAAATGTGTGGGCGACTGTAGTTTTCGAAAAATGTCAGTGTCAAATTAAATTTGACAAGGTGAATAAAAAAACGGCAAATTCTTACCATGTATTCAGCCACTGATTACTTAAAAATAATTATAATTTTCGGAGAATGTGGACATAACGCCAGAGAGGCAGCACAAGTCTATTCGGAACGTTTTCCGGATAGAAATCTTGTGGATCATAAAGTGATATTGAGAGCCGTCGCAAGAACACATGAGACCGGTCAAGTTATGCCAGATCAAATGACAACAATATTCTCGTTTAACACATTTTACACAGCTGCTACAACACGTTGCACTGTACGATATAATTGATGATCTCGGATGACACCTTCGCTATCCTAAATTTGTTGACAGTGAAAAGTCAACTCTAAACTGTCAAAATTACAGTAAGTCAAACAAATTTTGTAACTCACTAGTAGTATTTTTAAATCTAGCAACCAGTTTTATTTTGTAATAATATCATCACACCTCAAGATATCCTTCCGGGATTGGTGGATTAAAAAGTCTTGTAACTCCGTTATGCAAGCAGCCGCAAATTATTTTTTTCTATTTGTTGGCAACCTATTGTCGTCGGCAAGTGTCAGTTTCGTCTGGGGCGCGAGTTGTGAGACAGCCTGTATAATTCATAACATCAGCACAACGATATAGTAATTAACGTATCAAGGGTGTTTTAAGGACAATAACGCCTGAGGTCAACTTTTCGAGGGCCTCTGGCCCGAGATGCGTACGTTGACCGAAGGCGTTATTGTCCTTTTAACTCCCGTGGTGCGTTCAACGTTAAACGTCCGGCTATAATTTTTAATATTCTACGGATTACGGATTAGAAAGTTTAATAAAATTTACGGACTAGGTAGGCTATGAATGCTTCTGCTTGTTTTTTAGGCTTTATCCCGGTATCAATATCATTTTATTGACAACATGCATTGCCATAGCAACAACTCATAACATGCTCTAGGGTGTTATTTGGTATATAACAACTCTGAAAGCAGGGTTATTATAATAATAAATTACTTTTTTTGTAACTTGATTCACAAGGTAGAAATAAAATAAATAAATATCCATAGAAACTACATAGAATTAGCGAATAAAAAGAAAAGTAGTGCGTTTGAAAGAAAATATTAATGTGTCATTCGGAATAAAATAACTTTTACTCCTAATAACACAATATACTATTATTGTAAGCAACAAAAAAATTTCAATTCAATTTGAAATTGGGTGAGACCAAAACTTAGTCTCTTCGTTTACATTTTGCCCGATAATTTGTCTTTAAATTTAAGTATCAATTTGCCAGTCTGCTAAATATTAAAAGCAAATTTTTCACCATGAATTTATCCCTTCATATCAAATGTAGTCATTCATTAAAGCTATAAATACACGTTTATATTCCCTAGCCAGTCTGGTAGAGATAAATCAAAAGGCTATAACTTGTTTTAATTGCTATTTGATATAAATTCATTACCCGATGCATCGCGGAGGCTGTGAGCGCTGCTCCATTTTTCTTAACGATCCACGACTGGCAATTATTTGAATTTATTGCCAGTTATGAAAGAGGGACAATTTCATATTGTTATGAACATTTGCTCGATAAGAACAGAATTTGCCTGTTGGGAGATGTTGATTATTTTTTATTTGTTGCATAAATTTATGATAAATCAAATGATAATTCTGTAATTATGATGTGTAGAGGAAAGATGTTACAAAAATAAAAATAAAATAACAAACAATATAGATTAGAAACCAGTTTGTATTGCTACAAGTGATATAGGAATGTAGTTGTTACTGTTCACTTTCATTTTTAACCATAGAGAATAATAAAAGAATATGGACAGTCCGGTATGTTATACTCTAAAACTTTGCAATTAAATTTTTAATACTGATTAAAAACTGATTTTCTCTGTTCCGGAATTAGAACAACATATTATTCTTCTAGCACGCTTATTGATGACTTTCATTCTTAAACGATATTTGGTGACATTTTGTTATTTTGGATTGGTATGACTGCACTAAATATACAAAATATGGTAAAAAAATTGTACTGGGGCCTGTTTCTCAAAAAATACGGGACTAGTATTACTAGTCCCTACACTAGTAATACTAGTGAAGTTTACTAGTTTTTGTTTCTGAAATATACAAGTGTAAAATACTAGTTACAAGTTGGGAACTAGTATTTACTAGTGTATTCGACAGAAAATACTAGTATTTTGTTTCTCAAAATATTTGAGTTGTCTGTCAGAGTAGTAATTTACTAGAGAAAAGCTACAAGTGTCAAAAGTCTTGTAATTTTTGAATATAAATTTTACTAGTCGTATTATTTGACAGTTCGTGTGTTTTTTTTTTCTTTTTCGTATGTAATTCAATGGTTCTTTTTTAATGTTAATTCAGATTCATGTAGTGTCTGTCGTAGTTTAGTGTTAATATATTTTTTTAAATAATATAATAATGCGGTCTAGTGACTCTAAGTCTAGTGATGAAGAAGTAGTGCGACGTCAAGAACTAATTATTACAAGAATAAATTATGTCCATGCAGAAACCCCATATGAATGAGAGGTCACTGATGGCAAATAAGTTAGAAACGTTAATTTATTGGAACTTATTCTTCAGCTAGATATGAACAGAAACCATGCATTAACCGTAAAAATGCAACTTTTTTAAGTTTGACCAAAATGTGTCCCTGATATATTTCTAGTCGTTGTCTTGTCTACTCAACCCGAAGCGTGACAAGTTTGACAGATTTTTATCCATTCATTGAACAGCTTTAGACAATTTATTTAGAGAATGCTTCAAATAGAATACCTTTAGCATCTCAATTCATCTCCAAAATAGTTAATTTCGCATCCAGTGTGGACATTTTTATTGAAAAATAATTTAATTTCAAATTAAAATACTTGAAAATGTCAACGTCAGTCAGAAAATAAAATCACGTGATTTAAAGAATATTGGATTAAATACTAGTATTTATTAAAAAAAACTACTAGACTATTGAAAATGTTTCAGAAACACTATTTTACTTGACTAATAAAATTTTACTTGTAACTATTAACTTGTGAACTAGTAACTTGTAAACTACGAGTAGTAAAATACTTTTCAGAAACACAATTTACTAGTACTACTAAAAATTTCACTTGTAACTAGTAACTTGTAACTTGTAAACTAGTATTTTTTGAGAAACAGGCCCCTGGACATTATTTGTGCCGCTCTGTTGAAATGAAGACATACATTAAATGAATTCCCTGCCTACTCTGTATAGCAAAATAATCTTACTGTTCCTTTAACATAATACTATTTTTGTTTGAAATAATTTTTAAACAGATTAGGCAAGAAATCCAATCAATGCATCTCAACTCAAATTTTCTGTTTCTGAATATAAGATAGAATAAAAACAAATCACTATTCTGTCAAAAATATCCCTTAATGGACTTTGTCAACAATCTTTATAAAGAAATATTTTAAATGAAATCCGAATCATAGAAAATAGAATAAAACACTTGTTACATAAAACTATTCAAGCACTCGATCGTTCGCACACTCGCTACTACGCGTTCGTGTCCGAATTTCAAACTCGTGCTTGAATAAGTTGTCTTCTGTAACTGTTCTGTTTTAATATACTCGTGCAATTCTATTCTGGATGGGATACAGAAAATTATTATTGAAGGGAAAATACATGGAAGAAGGGGAAGACGGCGAAGAAAATTTGGAATGTTAACGGAAATTAAAGACGGACAAAATTACGAGAGGCTGAAGAGGGACGCGCAGGACATATTAGCTTGGAGACAATATTTCCGTTGAGTCCTGTTGAAAGACAGATTTTACATAATGATGATGACTATTCTTATTTGTCAATTCAATGTACAGGGTGTTAGTTAAAAAGCGGGCGATAGGAAAACAGTTACCAATTAACTTGAGACAAAAATGTTTCAAATCTTAGGAGCAAAATTTAATTATGTACTGCACCGTTTATTTGAAAATTTAATTTCTGAAAGTTTCTAGCTTGAATTACATTATACTATTTTTGTCTAGATTTTAGTTCGATTCTTGTTCGAGAATTTCTAGTCATTTCTAGTATAACGAAAATCAGGCATTTTCATCCGAGTTTCATTCGATTTTCATACTAGATTCTTGTTAGGATATATATGGTCTGTCCTATTTATTTTCATCCGATTTTTATACTAGATTCAAAGCACGCATGCGTACAACATGACAAGCAGTCTTACCAACACTTAACAGCATGTAATTCATGGTTATTAGTCCAGTCAAAATAGACAAAAAAAGTTAAAACTTAGTAAAAATTCACATAGAGCTGAACATTGGTACAGACCTTAAATACATCATTATAAATAAAATGTCAAAAGTCCCCATCGATCCTACTTCTGCTAAAAAAATATTCAAGGTCAAAGGTCAAAAAATTGGTCGCAAATATCTCGAAAACAATTGCCCGTATAAAATTTTTACAGGAATACAAAATTAAGGCTCAACATTTTTTATACAAAAAAAGGGTTCTTGCACTTTTTACCTAGGATGTACTGTAAAAGAGTTATGTTAAAAAATATTTAACAATTTATGAAAGAAATTTAAATTATTAAAAAAATAAATAAAAAATATGTACAATATTACGTATTTAATACTTAGTCTAATATGTTTTACTGTTTATAACAATTTAAATTCATCGTGGCCTCGAAAAGAAGTAAATTATCGATGATTTTTAAATAATTTTTGTCAACTCTTTCTACAAATATTTATTTTTTTATTCACTATTCTAGGTCCAATTTGAATGTCTGTATTGACTTGACTATATGCTCATAGGTATATTCGACAGTATATTTTTGTTTGTCATCCTGTCATTTACGGAATCAGAATACGTACACGAAAATTTACGGAATTTATCGATACTGCACGACTATATATTACAAAAATAGTACGAAACTCGAATGAAAATCAAACGAAAATCCTAGTTCAAGAATATAAGAAAATACTATAAATCAAGCTTTAAAAGCAGAATATGGCACATCAACTGACTAAATAAGTAAATATTATTATAATTTTTAATTATTCTACGATACGCTGACTTACTAAAGTTTTAAGTTACAAGCTGCCATTGTCTATTAGTTAACTAACGGTAAACTTTCAACTACCTAGTACTTATGTATGTATACCCTGATATATTCCATGTCGCCTACAATTATGAATTATTAAAACTGTGTAGGTATACAATGTCTGCATATAATGTACATAATCTTCAATCAATAAAAAATTTGCACTATGTACAAAATGAAAAATTGCAGTACCTTCACCTGATTACCACACAAAAGACTTTACAAGCTACTTGTAATATCCACATAAATGGTAAACGCTGATACGAGAACATTTTGTTTTAGGAATTTACCATAAACATAAATAAACGAAAGTGTAAACAACAAACTATGCAAATCTTGAAGTTATAAATGTCAACAAGAAAACAAAATAATGAAATGCGATCCTCCATCATAGTAAGACAGTAGAATATTACTCATTTATTTTAAATCTAGATCTTAAAATTACATAATAAAGAACTATCAGAAGAGTTATTAGTTTCTAAAATAGGAATGAATTGAAAATTTATGATACAAGTACGTATTTTGCGTTCATAATGAAGTCATTACGAAACCCATTTGCGTATCGATAGAGGCTCATTATCGATACGCAAGAATGGTACTAAATGAACTTTCAAATAATTGAATAGGTAAATGTCAGTTCAATGGTACCAACTACGACATTACAGATACAAATTCCCCAAAATCAACTCACTTTAATATAGCAGTTTTTTGAAAAATATTTTAGTTTATAAAAGTCGCAAAATATAAAAAATAGTATAAAGGACTCAAGTTAGCAGACTAAATTTTGAGGCGTGCGAAAATAAAACACGTTCTATAATATACTATTAAGGTAATAGTGATTTAAAAAATATCCATTTTCATCATTAAAGTGTTTTTAATCTTCCGTCACCTTTGGTTAAGGAAGGTATTGTCTTTGGTCAAAAAATTTGGTGATATTTTTAATCAATAAGCACGATTTAGGATCCCTGGAATACGATTTTACTATTTTTACGATGAGTCTGTATGTATGTATGTATGTATGTATGTGTCGTGTGTGTGTGTGTGTGTGTGTGTGTGTGTGTGTGTGTGTGTGTGTGTGTGTGTGTGCGTGTCTGCGTGTACGTGTGCGTGTGTGTGTGTGTGTGTGCGTGTGCGTGTGTGAGTGTGCGCGTGCGTGCGTGTGTGTGTGCATGCGTGCGTGCGTGCGTGAGTGCGTGCGTGCGTGTGTGTGTGCGTGCCTGTGTGCGTGTGTGTATGTGTGTGTATGTGACAAAAGTTTGCTCTGCGATAACTCTAATACTACAATTCCAAAAATTATAAATCTATCGTATTTCTCTTTGTTACATCCATATGAAGAGCTAATTAGATTTTGAAGATTTTAACATTTTTTTTTTAAAAACAATGATAAATATCATTTTTTACATTTAATGTTATTATAAATATTAAAGAATATTTTATTCTCTATACTGCATTTTATACTTCATATTAAATGGATATAGAGCTAAAAATTATAAAGAAATTAAATTTCATAAATTAACCAGCTATGATATAACTATGGAAACAGCTACTATATTAAGTAAATTCTGATTAAAAGATGGCAGTGTCAAGTGCAATTGACAGATTATGTTTGTGTTATAATTTTCCTGGAAATATAGGAATTTTCTGTATGGAATTTGTATAAAACACATACAACTGTCGGCAGGTAATGTTCAAGAAATATAATCTTTTGCAAGGAACTTTCTGTACAAAATATATGGAAATGACGGAAGGTTATGTGCTGGCCACATCAGATTTTTTAGTCGTAAAATTTGAATAGGAAAAACAAATTTATTCATTTACACAAAACAATTTAATTTAATTTATATTTAAGCTTTAAATAAATAAATTCTATCTATTTTGTAAATATTGATATAAAATGTTGTACAATGCATTTTCATTGCATTGTTAAAAGCTTTTATCACTGTTACGTAATAGCAGTGCATTTATTATTCTTTCGTTTATACAACACAATTATGCAAGTTTTAAACTTTACATTACAATGCGTTTTATATGCAATAAAATAACACAATGCAACTGATTTCTACTTCCTACACAAGGACAGGACCGTAATTGAAATTATTCATATGACGGAAACCTTAAGCAAAATATCATTTTTGAAATACTTTATACATAAAAGAGATTTATTAAGTAGGAATTCTATTTATTCTAAAATGCTAAGAAGATTTAAATTTTAATTAATCAAATTTAAAATACTTTACTTTGACTTTGTACTATATTGTCCTTCTTGTTAATTTTTAATAAATCTCATTATTTCATTGCGTAGGTTTCACAATGTCAAAAGTATTAAATTTAGACTGAAAAATTATTTTTTTGGCTTTTCAAATATTTCAAAAGATTGTAATATAATACTTTGTAGAGGTATAATGATATTCTGAACATGAAAGCTTAGCTAAAAATAAACAATATTAATTGTATTTCTTAAATTAAAAAGTCATACAAGGTTTTCGAATTATAGGTAATGGGGCCACATTTTTTGTTGGAAAAGAAAACATAAAATTATTTAATTTTCTCATTTTGTTTGAATACCAAAAATAATAATATTACCAGAAATATTTTTGTTACAAGCATCAAATAATAATTATTTATATATCAAGCATTGATGGTTAAGTTAAGGTCTCTTCAGAATAATTTTTTTATGGGAAAAATAATCAGTTATTGACAAAAACAATAAAAGAAAACTAAACATTCTCCTAATTACTTCAATACGAATATACATACTTAAAATAAATTCCTTAAAGTTTTCTGGTTTAATTTGGTGTCCCAAGATATTATTTCGGGTAAATAATAAATGAAAGTAGATCAAAAATAATGATGTATCTATAGCCTATAGTATTTCTGATTTGTATTCGAAATTAATACATTATCACGATATAGAGAATAGTACCAAGTAGATATAATATCAGAATACATTACGAGTAATATATAATACATATGTATGTATATTATTATATTACTTGTATATGTACATTGTGTTGGAGACATACCTCATAATTTTATTTCATATTAGTAAATATTTCAATCTATAGATTAGACAGGTGACCTAAAAATCATTAAATTAATTATTAATTAATTGAAAATTTCAACTAATTTACACTAATATTTCATGACATCTATATATATTTATATAGGGTGTTCCGCGACTCGACCGACAAACTTATACTATATATTCCAAGGGTCATTACAATGAAAAAATGTTATATGACCTATAGGTGAATTCATCTTTGTTTCGGAGATATCAAAGGAATTAAAAAAATGATAAAAGAAAATTTATTCATCAATGGATAGCTAATTAACACAAAATTACAGCAACTGTTCAAAATGAGACCCGCCATTTTCTAAACATACATCTATCCTTCGAGTCATAGAATGTTGCCAGTTAATTACTGCCAATTCATTCTTTAAAGAATTAGTAGCTTCAACTATACCATTACTATACACATGAGATTTGAGAAGACTCGACAGAAAAAATCTAAAGGCGACAATCTGGTCAAGGTACAGGATCTCGTCCTATCTGCTTTTCCGGAAAATTTTCATTAAGAAACATCGTCACTTGTCTCCCAAAATGTGGTGGTAAATACCCCATCTTGCTGGAACCAATTCTTCTTCCAAAAAGTGAAGGTAATTTTTTGCACTAAGACGTCTTTCAATAGAATGAGGTCCAATAAGATTATTATTTAACAAGCCGCACCACACGTCAACGGAAAAACGATGTTGATGGTTAACCACGATTGTTTCGTGTGGGTTTTGATCCGTCCAGATGTGAGAATTACGGGTATTGTTAATACCATTTCTTGTAAATTGGGCCTCATTCGTTAAGGCTAGTTCAATTATAATTTTTACCTTCCGTCACCTTTAGGTAAGGAAGGTATTGTCTTTGGTCAAAAATTTCGGTGGTGAGTTTTTAATGAATAAGCACGTTTTAAGGTCCCTAGAATACGATTTTACTATATTTACGATGATGTCTGTATGTGTGTATGTATGTGTGTCTGTGTGTGTATGTGTATGTGTATGTGTATGTGTGTGTGTGTGTGTGTGTGTGTGTGTGTGTGTGTGTGTGTGTGTGTGTGTGTGTGTAACAAAATTTTCGTCTACGATAACTCTAATACCACAATTCCAAAAATTATAATTATTTCGTATTCCTCTTCGTTGCATCCATATGAAGAGCTGATTAGATTTTGGTTATAATTGGTCAACCGGAAGTACCCTCATTCGAAGATTTTAACAGTTTTTCTTGATAAAACGAAGTTAAATATTTTTTTTTCACATTTAATGTTATTATAAATATTAAAGAACATTGTATTCTCTATACGATTTGACTGCATTTCATAATTCATATTAAATGGATATAGAGTTATAAAATTATAAAGAAATTAAATTTCATATATTAGCCAGCTATGCTAGAAACAGCTACTATATTAAGAAAATTCTGACTGAAAGATGTCAGTGTCAAGTGCAATTGACATATTCGTAGTATATTTGTTATAATTTTACTCGAATATAGGATCTTTTTGCTCGAAACTTTCTGTATGGAAATTGTATAAAATACATACAACTGCCGAAAGATAATGTACATACAAGAAATTTAGAATCTTTTGCAAGGAACTTTCTGTATGGATTTTATAGAAAATACATACGCATTAACGAGAATTCTGCCGGTAGATACCACATCTACCGACTGTGTTCGAAAACACGAGTGGTAAAAAGTCACCGTGTTCGAAAATTGTTCAATATCTACCAGATCCATCTACCGGATTCATGAAGAATCTAATCTTAAAAAAGGTAGTGATGCAAAGCGAAGCGCGCGCGTTATAAGTGGAAATGTGTTCAAAGTAGGACTCTGCGCAATTTGTTAACTACGTCAAATTTCTAACCTGTTTAAAATTAACAATTTTTTTCATAGGTTATGGATCTACCCTGTTTACCACTTGCATTCTTAAAATATCGATTCCGGTAGCTATAACCTGATAAAAAGTTGTTTACCCGTAACAGTTCACCGGTAGAATTTTCGTAAATACCTCATATATAACTGACGGAAGGTAATGTGCTGGCCACATCAGATTTTTTTTTAATTCCTTTGATATCTCCGAAACAAAGATTGTCGGTCGAGTCGGGGAACACCCTATGTATATATATATATATATATATATATATATATATATATATATATATATATATATATATATATATATATATATATATATAAAACAATTAATTTTATTTATATAGAAAATACAAGTTGTCCTGCTACAGTTATATTGTTTTCTATATTATTAAAGAAGCTACTGATGCATGGCAACAAATTTTATTTTATGTTTTAATTATACATCGTCGAAAGAAACTTTCTAAGTGTCAAAACTTAATTGTAACAATTCCAGATAACACTTTATGCCCACATAAATACTATCAATATCAGAAGTTTCTATATTTATCTAGTGTGTGTCGAAGCTTGGCAATTAGCTTACAGTGTAATGGTGTTTTAATTGGAATAGTGCATTTATCTCACTATCTGAATGTTCTACTAATTAATACGTAGAACGCCACAAGTAAATCAGGATAAAGGTGAACTTAACAATATATGAGCATTCTTTGCCAAACGTATTGAGTTGTATATTATTGGAGCGACAACTAGATATCTTTAAAGGAATTTGTATTATTTGCAATACAGGGCCGTAATGTGAAATATTTTTAAAAAATAAATTAATTTAAAGATGTATTTATTAATATATTAATACATACATATAAAGTTTCGTGTCTCGTAACGTAACAGAGTTTATTTTATTCGAAAAAAATAAACACGAAGAATGAAACATAACTTGAATATATGCCATATTGATTTCTTTTCCATTCAAGGTCAAATGCCTTATAATTGAAAGTTACATTTTTCAAGGGTTGTGAAGTTGCACGTTTTTTCCCCTTCATGTACAAAAATAAATTTCCAGATCACTGAACTTTTTAGAAAAGAGAATATATTTAACGGATTGTTGACTTAGTAGAAGCAGATCACAAATACGTACGATCGTACTTCGTATCACACAGAATATCAATAAATGTAAACTATCATAAAATTGAGATGAAATGATGATCCATTTGATTTTGTAAGAAATAGAACTTGTTTTACTATTTATTCAAAAACAAGAACATGGTAACAATGTTTAATAATATGTAACTTGAATTAATCTTAAACGTTAGATTGCAGTTGCGGACACATTTATTTTATATATGCTATGCTATGGCAATCGAGTCGCAAAACATTCTGTATAACTTTGCCTTGGTTATAGATTATAGACATTTGCTTCGAGAGTAATATAAAATGGGTATCTCAGTTTGAAAAAACTGTGGAATCTTTTTCTTGTCCATCTCACCGCTTCAATTGTTCTGTTAATCATAGCAACCTGGAAGTAGCATTAATAAAATAATTTCAAAAATAGTATACAGGGGTCTGATTTTGTAACTTTGAAATCTATTGTAAAGTGAAATCCAGCGAATTTGAGATTGCCCCTCCACTTTTCTCTCTGCGTAATGGTATGGTATTAACATCTGCGGTCGCAGAACACCAACACAACACAGGACATAACATCTTATTTGAAAATTCCCGCATTTTAGCTCCTGTCCCTGAGTTTTACAGACATAAATACAGGGAACCTTTAGATATATGGAAACATCCTAATAACATCAATCGGGATGATGGCTATTTCTTGAGCCACATGTGGAAACCGGTGATTCTCGGAACACGACACGCCTTCCTTTCGTCACTTGGTTTATTTGGCCTCTAGCGTGGTTTACACGTCGGGTAACCTTGTAAACTGAGTCTCCCCCTCTTGTTGCTTAAACTCGGCCTCTAGCGTAGTTGACACGTAGGGTAACCTTTTTTAAGACAGTACTATCCCCCTTGCTCCTGAAGATGCCCCATACGACTGCGGGCGAAACGTTGAGCTCTGACTCAAAAAATGACACAGTCCATTCCCGGAAAACGAATATTTCACATGACTCAGACTGTGGAAGCCTATGCAATTATTTCAGGCAACTCTTTACTTTTTATAAGTGACTTGGTTTTTAAATTTATTTTTGTGCCACCGGACGCGAAATAAGCATTTCGCAGCCGCAATATAGGCCGCGAAATTGAATTTCGCAACCGTTGTTATGTTAACGGCAGCGAAATTAGGTAAACAATCACTTTGACACTTGAGAATTGCATGGTTTTGTTTATCAAATGTCAATCTCATAGCCACCTTGAAAGCTAACTTTCTATTTACAATGAAACTGTTTAAAATTAATAAAATTATAATTACATATATTTTACGGTTGCACAAAAAATATTGTGTACACCTTGTCCGCGAAATCCTTTAGCGCCCTCGAGATTGTCTTGCCTCGGCCGCAAGTGGCCTCGGTGACAATTTTTCTCTCGGTACGCTAAAGAGTGATTTCGCGGCCTTGATATACAAATAACTATTTTTTATTCTTACCTACTTTGATTATTCGATGTAATGTACTAATTTACACGATACAGCTGATGAAATACATAGTATACAAACCTCGGTGAAAAGTTTCAATACGTCTCATATCTTAGGCGGTACTACTGAAATTATTTAAAAAAAAAAAAAAATCAAATCGAAGGTGTAGAGCATAAAATTTTGCATCTAGATCAATAAGCAAAATTTATTTCGTATATTTTGTAGATATGAGTATTTGCATAATTACGTTTTTATAATGCTAGAGCCAGGGAATTAAAACAAAAAGGCAAACTAATGTATCACACATGTGTCACGTTTTAACTGTCATGTAATTTATTATGATTTATTTTTTGAGCGGAAAGGCAGGCATGCCTACATGGTACATTAGACGATTTTTTATGATCCAATTGTACGATGTTCCAGATTTATAAACTGATAGGCACGTAATTTAAAACCGATGTACTTCGGATTAAGATGTAAGCTTGGCATACAATTTAATTAATAATAATAAAAATGAATACATTTAATTTTCCTTTTGAGGTGATATTTATATTCCCCGTAAACAATGAAGTATATTTAATTAAAATTTCTTTTGGCCTTGTTTACCATGACTTACTTAAATATTCAATTATCTGAATTCTGTGATTTACTTATAAAGCTACTGGTTGAAAATTAAATTCTTTCTTTCCAAAGGTCCAAATCCGATTAAAGCAAATTGAAATCCATAAATTATCAGTTCCTCTTAAATTGAATACCCCATATATCAATAAGCCGGTTTCACAACAATTACATTTTTTCTGAAGGTATCCAAGAGACATAAAATTGCTAATGTCGACGTTATGTTCTTTTAAGGTCTGATTGTGAAGGGATGAATTAAGGGCTCCCTTTTTAGAAGGACTGAGGACAGAGAACAAGAAACGGTACACGTGCGTGTTCAGAGCTAATTCTAGACAAGATTCATAGCAGTCGTTCAAGAGGTTATCAAGCCACGACCTCGGCATGATGAGTAATAGCTGATAATGTTAGGACATCATTTGATATTTGATATCTGTTTAAATAATGGAGGTAGATTTGAGGGATACAGAAAATGACAACATTAATTTTATTTTTAACGTTTATATATATTTATATAATCTGATGTAATTTGGGCATTCCACGATAATACACAAACGTCGAATGTAATGCCAATTTTATTTGATGGAGGCAGATAATCGGGGCTATTCTGTAACTCAATCATTATCTTTTATCGATCATTATCAAGATAATGATCGATTGCAATTCAAATTGGGATTCTGTAAGTTACTTGATCATTAAAATTGGTTAATGATAGTCGATAACACACTGAAATTTATCGATCAGTAATGTTGTTATCACATTAATGACCGATAACAAATGTCAAAGGTATAGGGATCGTGCTAAAAATCGCATATCGAGATTTTGGTAAATGACATTTAACATTTTCACGATGATGTCTGTGTGTGTATGTGTGTGTGTGTGTGTGTGTGTGTGTGTGTGTGTGTGTGTGTGTGTGTGTGTGTGTGTGTGTGTGCGTGCGTGCGTGTGTGTGTGTGTGTGTGCGTGTGTGTGTATGTGTGTGCATTTGTGCGTGTGTGAGTGTGTGTGTATGTGTGAGTGTGTGTGTATGTGTGTGTGTATGTGTGAGTGTGTGTGAATGTGTGAGTGTGTGTATGTATGTGTGCGTGCGTGTGTGTGTTTGTGTATGTGTGCTTGTGTGTATGTGTATGTGTGCGTGTGAGTGCGCGCGCGTGTGTGTGAGTGAGTGAGTATGTGTGTGTGTGTGTGTGTGTGAGTGTGTGTGAGTGTGGATTCTCCACTCTAACTCAAATACTATCATTCAGAAAATTTTGAAACTTTGTATTTCTACCTTATTCTTATATGGAAAGAAACCATTAGATTTTGGTGTATAGCAGATAATTGGAAATGACACTTTACTAATAGATTTTCTTCCAAAATACCGTCAAATGTTATTTTTTTAAGATTTGTTTTTTTTATTTGCATAAATACTTTTTCTATATATTTCATGGATAAATTTATAAAATTATCTATAATTTTAATCCCAGAGCCTACGCTTTAAACAAGCAAAACTCCTTGGTTACACAGTACATATCTCAAATGTATGTATGTATGTCACTATCAAAGAACTAATCATTCCAAATTAATAATAGTAACGTTTTAAAAAGAAAGTAGTAAATAGAACCATAGTTATATGCAGACCCGTGGAGAGCCGTTACGGGCCCTGGGGCAAAATCAAACTACCCCCCCCCCCCGCCGCCGCCAAATAAAGAATTACTATATGTACTTTTCATGTAAAATATTTTCAATATTTTATTCATCAATGTAACATAAAATAAAAACAAAATATTCATTGTGTAGGATTATCAAAAATTAAATAAAAATTATGACCAGAAAGAATTATACCTATACTTAAATAAATTGAGTACTAACTAATTTAAAGATAAATGAATATTGCGATGATAATAAAAATAATAATATAAAAATACCACCAGCAACATAAATTAAGTGCACATGTAAAAAATATGTACATAATAAAACAGGTACTTATATGAGTATGGTACATGCAAGATGCAAGTTGCCTTTAATTTCAACGCTAACGTCACAGCATAGCTTCAGCTTCACGGATATGGCAGTTGAGCTCTACCGGTTTAGTTTGGAATTATTTAAAGAAACTTTTGGTATTTATTCTAAAAAATGTTTTATTTACATACTTTCTACAGCACTTGTAATTTTAAAGAAATACACAATAATAATCTTCTCTCGTAAACTCTGCTGTCACTCGCTTTTTTTCCCTAATATTATTTTATATTTTTATTTATTTATAATAAAAGATTTTAACAGTACAAAAATTTATATAAAAGTGGTAGCGCCGGGCCCTTTCGGGCCCGGGCCCTGGGGTTCTTGCCCCGTCTGCCCCCCCCCCCACTCGTCAGGCCTGGTTATATATATATCCGCAATAACTAAATATGTAAGTATGTATATTTAAATTAATAAAAATTAAATAGCGGGAGGTTTGGTGTTGGCCAAATCAGATTTTAATAGATGGTTCTCTGATTCCAACCCAAATTCTCAGAACTACAACCACCTGCATAAATAAATTTATAACTCTATCATCAAAACGTCAAAATTTTACTTTCATCTAATTTGCGATAGTTAAATTTTTGAGGTTTTCGCATTCCACTGTTGCAAATATCTATAGAAACTTGACCATTTTAATATTTAATCCAATTAAAATGTAATAAACTAAATTCTGATGAAGACATTTACTCCTGTTGCATGCAAAAACAAAATAAAACAAAAGGAAATATTTCGTCTCGTTGGCAACAAAAACATCAACATTATAATTGATAACAACATTTAAGCACGGACTACGTGTCATTAAAATTAAATTTAGGAAATGGCAGTCACAGTAGCGCAAGTTCTCAATAATAAATTCAGGATGAGTGATTGTGTCCTAATCAGGGACGTACGGCTGTAAATTATACGTAAACGTGCATATAAATAACGTGTTCAACTCGCATTTTGGCATGCACGCCTCTGGAATGTTTGCAATTACTGAAATTGTTACAGTTTATAGGTTATATTTCAAATTTGTTAGTTTGTAATTTCGACATTAAAAACTTATATAATCGATAGAAAAAAAAATCATTTGCAATATTGGTATGACACAGGAAAACATTCCGTTTCAAATCCACTTAATTAAAAATATCTCGTCCTGTTTGAAACTCTCGTTAATTGATCTTTCCACCCTTCATTGCGTGGAGATCATCATGTAAATCTCACAAGTGTTCATAGTAAGTTGAGTGCTCTGCTCCATTCGTAAATATTGAAGGGCTAAGAGATTGAGTGACAGGATGAAAAATCAAACTCTTGTAAAGGTTAAGTGGGCATTATAGCCAATGACATGTGTGATGAGTGGCCCTGATTTATGAGGATCAAATTGAGGGGACAAATTGATGAACGATCAGTCCTATAAATAATTCTCTTGTAAAAGTAAACCTTTCGATTCCATTTTTTTTTTTGTTTGTTTACCTATTCCATATGATTAAATTTTAAATGTAAATATCTCAAGAACGGAAAGAGATATCGACTTGGTTTTTCAAATTTAGAAGTTTTATCTACATATATAAAATTTAGGATTTAAAGAACTTTGAAGAGTTAACAACGACAAATATAAGAATAACAAATGAAATTTTTCTAGAATATACTTTTAACGCACTCTTTAAAGTGTAAAGTGTCACTTTTCAAGCACTAGTGCTTGAAAAGTAAATAGGCGTTTCTGTTGCTAGGCAACATTAAAATTCGGTTAATTTACTTGTCAAGTATGTAATTAGATAGTAAGTAATAATGAAAGTAATAAAATTTATTAAGAATTATTAATATACACTGTAAATGAAACAAATGTTTTAATATTTTTAACAGATTGCGCACTAATCGAATTTTTAAGAACATTAACATTTTTTTGATATGTATTCTTACCTAACCTAATTTTTAATATTAATGTTAAATGTACAATTTTTGCAATTATGGAAGACTAATTCACTTCTGTCTGAGATTCTTCCAAGTGTTTAAGTTACATTTTGTACAGTATCATGAGAAAGAGCAGTAACAGTATTTAAATATGCTGAATGCCTCTACACTCAGTATTATGAGAAACATCACTAACATTTCGGTTGTAGAAAAATATATGCAACACGTTTGTAAAATAGTGCTTTTATGTCTCGTGCTACAATTTCACCGCACTCGACCAAAAAAGTACTACTTTACACACTTCTTGCATAAATAAATACCACAAAAATAATCACTCTCTCTTTCAACAACATTCTTACTAACCTGACATCATACAACAAATATTCCTCACTCTTAACATATTAAAGTGACCGATTTTTGGTAGAGAAATACCGCGACCGGACCACAATAATAGTTACGAAACAATCATCCTTCGCCTCACATTCATAATCGCAATCATACACGCTCTTCTTCTCTTCCCACTCGGAAACTTTCTCTCTTTTAGTACCTTATCAATCACATCTATCCATTTACACACTGGACGGCCACGCAATCGAACAACCTCAATTTCACCAAGATATATACGCTTTACAAGCCGTTCACTCTTCATTCTCTCTACATGACCAAACTATCTCAACTGGCTCATTCCTACTCTCTTAACAACATTCTTCCTAACCATACATTCTTCATACACCAAATTATTCCTCACGCGATCCCGTCTTACATATTTACATACACCACGTAAATACCTCATTACCACGGCAGTCACTCTCTTTTTATGCTTTCCTGTCCATGCCCAACATTCGCTTCCATACATCAAAGCAGGCACTAGCACTCCATTATACACACTTAACCGAGCTTCTCTAGATACGTTTACGTTTCGAGCAAACGTACCCATATCACACATTACCTTACACCACGCACTCACTCTCTTTTCAATTTCTCTATCAATTCGACCATCCCTTGACATCATGCTACCCAAATATACAAACTCATTCACTTGCTCCAGTTTCACTCCATCCACCAACACAATGCACACAGTTACCAATTTACTCTTTTCAAATACTAACACCTTGGATTTATCAACATTCAATTCCAGATTCATACTTCTTCCAACTACATGTATTCTCTCTATCATTCTTCTGAATTGCTCTTCATTTTCACCTAAAACAACTACATCATCCGCATATGCTAACGCGGGCACAATACTTTCACCAATATGTACCTACACCATCCGTTTCATTCAATGCTCTCCGCAATAACACATCCATATACAAGTTAAACAACCGCGGAGACATCCCACAGCCCTGTTTCATACCAACATTTATACGAAACCAATCACTCAACCTACCATCTATTATCTATTCTTATACAGCAGCCTCACTACCCTCATACAATTCTCGAATCGCTTCCAGCCAGTTTCCATTCACGCCGTACTCCCTGAATACATCCCACAAAATATCTCAAAGAACACTATCATATGCCTTTTTTAAATCAAGAAAGCCACAGAACACCTTATTGTTCTTGTCAAGTGACTTCTCAACAATCGTACGAAGAGCAAACAATTGATCGACACATCCCCTCTCAGGCAAAAAACCACTCTGAATGTCACTAATTTTTGAAATTGTTAAGGTTCGCACCTTATAAATAAAATCTTACCAAAAAGTTTCCCGACTACACTCAACAAACTTATCGCGCGAAAATTCATTTGCCTTTGAATAATGGACAAATAACAGCTTTTTTCCAATCATCAGGAACCACGCAACGTTTCAAACAAAATCTAAATAAATAAATTAAACATTCAAATACTTTCAATAACTATTATAAACTATGTACCGGGGCTATAAAAATCGCCGTTACATAATAGTAAGTAATGAATAAAGTAGTCGTTTTTGTACACCTAAAAAGAAAAAACAAATATTTTAAAAAGTAACTAAATATGATTGATAATGTGTAACATATTTCATGTATTTATTACAAAAAAATATGTTTTGATATTAATAAATCACGCAGAATACATGTTTTTGATTTTAGTTTGACAAAAATTATTTCTTTTAAAAACTCCTTAATCTCATTTTCTATAAAATATAAGAACCAGTAAAATCAAAACCTTGTATAGGCGAAATATTACAAGTTATATAGCAAGCAATAATTTATAACGATAATATATATTATGTTCAATAAATTATTAAAATATTGCAGCATCTGCAAATATTTTGGCTGCAGTACAAAATCTCTTTACTAGAAAATGGAATTGGATATCTGAAATTGAAATATGCTTTATAGTTATTGGGAAATGAGATGTATCGGAAAGCACGTAAATTGCATTGCCTCAATAAAATATACAAGATTTGTAAAGATTTCCCGGAAGCTTTCATTATTTTAGCTACGTATGCTATTTATTCCCTTCAGCCAATATTTTATTATTTAAATGCAAGATGAATAAATGACATCTGTAAATCTTTTTTATTATACATTTTTTTGGATAAATTCGATTCTAATTTTCGGAATTTTTTAGTTTGAAAGCGTACTACTTTTCATTCAAGTTAATAAGGCGTTTTTTGACCAATCAGCTGATACTTGAAAACAATGCAGTCAACGATTTATACATTGTTTGACAAGGAAAAGAATTTATATAAATTTTTGTAAAACATTATTATAACAAGAATAAATTTTAAGTAGAAAAACACAATGTAAAACAGAATTCATGCATAGCATTGCTTACACATTGTAGTGTGAAATGATACTTCATATGACACATGACTGTGTTTGTGTTTGAAGCATGTTTGAAGCCGTCAATCAAATATTATGTTTCATGTTATTATATGGCTGTTATTGTTCTGTTATGTTGTCAATCAATCAATTTCTATAGATAGAATAAGTGGAGGCAAATGAATAAGTAATTATTACCTTTAATGATTTTATTCCGCTATAAAAAATTATGCAACCAATCAATATTTGCATATTTCATATGTTTGTCAAAAAGTATTATTGGAAAATGTGAAAACTAATCATTAAATTGAACAAATTCGAATCAGTTTCCTTGTTCTTATGGAATCTAAATCATTGCTGTCAAAAAATCGCGTTGCATTTATTCGTCTCGATGATCCGTTAATTGAACGAAGCGCTGATGAACGTTTCTGCAACTGGGCATCAGTCTAATGAATGAAATATTAAGTAGTAGAACATTTTTATTTGAAATAAAACGAAAACGATTAAAATCAAAGCAACCAATATGGTAAGACGATGCCATAAAATCTCATTTTAACCTCAAAGACGAGACGCTTGGAAAAGGAAGTGGGAATCTAACGATCACACAGAAAAAGTGAAGGAATTAGATCCAACTTCCCCACTCCCGGAACACAGCTACCTAGAAGATTGTGGTGTCAGCTTAACCGTACCAGAACTGGGCATGGTAGATGTAATACAACACTATACAAATGGGATATCACAAACAGTCCAGAGTGTAACTGTGGAGCTCCTTAAAAAACGGTCGAACACATCGTCGCCCACTGAGAAATTTCCAAAGGAGCTGGATAGATTTTATTCATGTGACTTCAGAAGCTCAAAATTGTATTACAACCTTAGATAGAAACTTCTAATAGGAATATAAAAATCTGATGTGGCCGGCACAAGTTATTTTATCTGGTTGTACGCATAAAACAAAAAATATTTTTAAATACAAATACATTTATTCATGTCTCACTACAAAATAATTCTCACATATATTTGCAAAATCTATGGGATTGTTAATATATATATATATATATATATATATATATATATATATATATATATATATATATATATATATATATATATATATTATGTACAATACATAAATAAATATATCATCACAGCATATTACCCATTGCTGGGTGTGCCAATCTGCTTTGTACGCATATATCATTAATGATGATGACATTCGTACATACATTTTCTTTATATTCAATATCCTGAAATTTTCTTTTTTTAGTTTCCTTTTCTTTTTGTTTAATTCGTCATTTTTTCGCAAATTCTTTTTATATTCTTTTACGTTGTTGACTTTTTTTATTTACATAATCTTCATAATGATGTGCAAATATTTTTGATAGTGGCATACAAATATTTTTGACAATGACATTTATGTGTCAATTACAAACATTTGAATTTCTTGCCTTGAAGTAGTTTGATCTGAGATTTTTTACATCAAATTATTTTATATGCATTTCTTTGTCTCTAAATCTATAGAAGATATAATAATGAATTTATATTTATCGAATAAAGAATTTAACGTTTTTAAATATAAGTATTTACATAAATTTTCGATAAATAATATTTAGATGATTTTTTTCTTGGAACTACTACTTCCGGTTGTCCAATTGTTACCAAAACTTAATCGACTCTTCCCATTATAGTTAGATTGAGGTATCCGTAATTAAAAATGTCTTAAGTCTTATAGTATTTGAGAAATCGTGGATCCAACATCCACACACATCCACACACACATACGGACATCATCGTAAAAATGTTATGATCGGATTATAGGGACCTTAAAACGTGCTTATTCACTAAAATCTGTATATGCGATTTTTAGCATGAATTCAATACCTCTCTTAGCGAGAGGTAAAAAGGGATTATTGTAAATTTTCGTCCAAAAATGCGACACAGGTATGAAATAAAATGTTGTGCGTCATACGTCCGTCAAATGATTTTCACGGTACTCATTTTGAAATTTCTGACTCGGCTCCTTAGTCGCCTCTTTGGGAAACATTTTATTCGTACCGTAAAGACTCATTTACCGGACTTATAACGTAAATTACTATTAATATCTCATAAAAAGCTTAATCTTTAATATTCCATATAAATTGATGAATTTACACAATGTAATTTACTTTTGAATGAAAATAATTTTCGTTTGCACATAAATCGCTATCTATTTCCTGCTGATTAATTTTGCATTTCCGTTAAATTGATCAGTTGTGCTAATTATCACTGGCTGGAGAGGAGTTTTGGATACATACATCAGACCTGCTACACTAATTGTTTTTACGTACCCCATGAACGTGTAACAGGAGTAATTAAAGTGATCAATTCACTTCCTCTACAACTGGTTTCACAGGAATTAAATTTCTCGCTGTTTTGCCTCATTTACGTTTATCTTTTATCAATTAACGCTTCATTCAGAAACACGGAATTTCAGTTAGGGGGAAATGTTTTGCTTGTTGATGAATACGTGAGTATGTACATAAACATTATAGGTACATTTCGCACTGAAGTAAATCTACGGATTTGGTTAACGAAGAATTGTTAATAATTAGTATTACAAATATGATACGAATTTACAGAAGTTATTTTTATGTGATAACTCTGGAATTCTCTAAGGGAGACAGACTTTTATTTTTACTGAGTATTCTAAAGACCGATCCCCTGTCTTACCGGTCAAATATCTTAGAATAATTATACTCGTATTAAACATACAGGGTGCCTTGGAAATAGGGTGACATGGCTTAACCACAGATTCCTGGGACCAAAGTAAGACGATTTAACTAAACTTACCTATATCCGACAGTGCACCGTTTAGCGAGTATTCTGCTTTAAAGTCCTTCTAAAAACAAATAATAATGCTTGTAACAACGAAACGCTTTGTTCGATTTGAATAAAATTTGGTATGACAATCCATATGGATATAATTTATCTTTTAAGATGGTATTTGTTATTGTTAGTGAACCACTAGTGTATGAAACTTGGGTGTCGCAACCATGATTAAACCATAACTTTTTAATGACAACGCCAGTAAAGTAAATTTACCGGTTTCAGGGTTGTTTACATGTACAAAAGTAGGCTGGTAACTAAGTAATAACTGTATCTGTATGGTAATATTATTACCATACTGACTTGTCAACAACGGTTTACAAGATGAAAATAAAATAAAATGAAAATATAATGCTCTTCATGAATACATACAGATAACGTTAGCCTATCGTTCTAAATACGGTCTAGTTTATTCTAAAGTAATAAACATGTGGAACAAAGCACATAATTTAAATATTTGTCATATTGATATCTGTAAAAATAATTGTTCATAGCAATCTGAAAGTAGCATTAATGAAAGAATTTCAAAAAATGATATTTATCAATAATGTCTTAATTTTCTAAAACCGATAAACTATTGAACAAACCACGGATGTTATTAATCATAACAAGCCTTAGATGTCTTAAAATCCTCGCTCTACGAGCTCGGAATTCAAACCGACATCTTCGGCAGTTATGATATACATAACATTCCTAGGTATGTTAATAGCTATTACTGTTTTTCAGAAAGATACATTCAATAGTAAACTTTCGTGTCTCTGCGTAAGTTATGATATCTGTAACGATTTAGTCAGAAATAAATAAAATGTAAGTGACTGCACCGTGTAATTTTTAAAATAAATTTTATCTAGCAGTCTATCCAAATGTCAAACTACTAATTTTTAATGACAGAAACAATTGTTTACGAGTTGTCAATTTTCTAAAGTTGTTTAGGAGTGAGCTAACATTAATTAATCATCTTTTTATAATAATAGCAGCAAAATACTATAAGGCCGAACAAACGGATATGTTACTAGTTTTAAAATATGGCAAAGGAAATTTTTGACAACCCATAAACAATTGATACTGTCATTAAAAATTAGTTGTTTGACATTTGGAAATACTGCTAGATAAAATTTATTTTAAAAATTACACGGCGCAATCACTTACATTTTATTTTTTTCTGACTAAATCGTTAGAGACTTAGGCAGAGACACGAAAGTTTACTATTGAAAGTATCCTTCTGAAAAACAGTAAGTATACATTATTGGCGTTGTACTTCACGTAAAATGGTTTTAATTATTATAATATCAAGACGTAAATAATTTTTTAAAATATCTACATTTGAAGAAAAAATAAAAGTGTTTTTGTGTAGCTCGCTTACAATAAAGCTGTTGCAAGAATTTTTATACGACTTCTAAGTACTTGTTCTTTAAAGAGCCTCAATTTTGAAAATATTACGACATATCCATATTTTACAATTAATTATTGAAATTTATGTAATATTTTGCAAAAATTACGTGGTCTGCAACAGAATGTGACATCAGAGCACATACAGTTTAACAGGTGACAATCGCCTACTTTTATTTATATAAATAACGTAAACTGTTTTCTTGCTATGAATGACATAGTGTATGTACTCCGACGACACAGGAGAGGGGGGTTGTTTTTCATGACTATTTCTGGCGCCAATCTTTTTATTTAATTATTTACGAAAATAACAATAAATTATCATTATTTTTTATAGGGACGATGAGAAATAATTGGAAATGCATTCTTGGTAAACAGTGTTTATTAAATAGTAATTAAATTAAATTACTATTTAATAAACACTGTTTACCACGACTGCATCTCCAATTATTTCTCACCATCCCTACAGTGTTTATTAAAGAGTAATTTAATTAAATTATTATTTAATAAAC